>JAESIW010000065.1:2085322-2096275 GCA_016802295.1 Brachionus rotundiformis
TGTAATTGCATATTTTTAAGAGCGATGGTACAAAAATTAGATAAAATGAGGAAGAATTTTTAATATTCGGCTTAAATGTTCAAATAAAGTACTAAAAAAAATTTTCTTTACAAAAATTTAAACTTCAAAAGTGACGTAAATAAAGAGATTATAAAAATTGGTAAAATACTTTAATTTAATTATTTACTCAATCTTAAACTTATATTTGCTATCGATTTTTAATTCTATCTAATTTTTTTATTTATTTTTTTTAAACGATAGAAATTACATCCTTTTAAAAATCGATTTATTTATTTGATATCGAATTTTTCAAATGTTAACCAAACAAAAATAAAAAAAATTGTTCCAAATCACTTCCTCGTTTATTTAAAATAAAATCGAAATTTTAAAATTAAAAATAACATTTTATTTGGTCCCATTTTGGTATTAAATTTAACTTTTCTTAACTTTATTGATTTATACAGAGGCAAATCTTGAAATTTTTCCTGAAAAACAAATATTCTAGATATTAAATGCAAAATTAAACCTTAATTAAAATTTATTCATAAAACGAGAATTGAAAATAGAATGAAGTACTTTTTTGAATTTAAATCGTTTTTATTTTTTAAATAAAAATACAATAAAATTTTAAATGCAAAATAAAATAATTAATTAATTTATACTGAAAGGATATTAAAAATAAAATTACATCATCTTTAAATAATAAATATTTTGAGAGTCATAGAACTTAAGAAAATTATAAGTATTATTAAAGAAAGAAAAAAATTTAATCAACTGAATTTTATTTTAATTTAAATATCTTCATAATTGACTTCATAATTAAAACTTAGAGATTTTATTTTTGATTGAAATTAATTTTTATAAAAGTCTTTTAGTTATTTTTATCTACACTAAGCTTTGAACTAAAATTTATCGTAGCTGGACGTTTGCATCCTTGAGATACGTCTGTAAATGATTTTGACCAGAAGCACTAATTTGGGACAACAACTGAGGGATCTAAAATTAGAAAAATTTTAATCAAATTTTTCTTTTTTTTTCTTGGGACTATTACCATATTTGGAACAGAAGACGACACTTTTTCCAAGCTCTTAGCCAAGAAAATCTTTGCATTCGGAATCTGGCCTTGAAACGGATCCGGCTCTCTTTTGGTGGCAGAAAATAGTTGGTTAAAGCTTGCTTGGTATCCGGGTGTGTCTTCGATTTCTATGAAATGTTCATCTTCTGCAACAGTTGTGTCTTCAGGAAGCTCGAAAAGACCAACTAAACTTTCCAATAATGAAATCCAAATCTTCATATTCGCTTCGTTGGAGAGTAAAAGTTGGCATTCGGTCAGAATTTTTGTCACTCCAACAGCACAAATTTTCCTTTCCAAATTGCCACTGACTTTTTGTAAGTCAAGAACAAACAAGTTTTGAATTACCATCAAAAACATTCTTTAGGTTAAAATTTTAAAACTTCCAAATCCAAAGCAATTAATAATAAATTACCCTGCTTGGAGACTCTCCACAATACTCATAAACTCATTCACACCATATTTATATGTGTATAAAGAAAAGAATACAAGTAAATCTAAAATTCGTATTTAAAAAATGATATTTATTTTTTTATATTAATAATATTTAATACTTTTTACTAATTTGGTTGTTTTAGAACCTGTCAATCGTTGAAATAATAAAATGAATACTTGTTTTAAGTACTCGGATAAATTTTGGCTTTAAAGAAATAATTAAAAATGCTTTTTATTTTTAATTTAAAAAAAAACCTTGGCATGTGTTCGACCAAGCTATTGAGTATATAGCAAGCATAGTGATCATTTGACTTGGACGCTATTAATCGTTGAAAGACGCCCAAGACGCCGGTCTAGAAAAATTTAATTTAATTTAATAAATTGTCTAAAAAATTTAAATTATTATTTACTATTTTTTCTTTAACAATGGTGGTCGATGCTTTTTGAATGTATGCTTGTAGCAGCCTGGTCAATGCTGGAATATATCCTGGTCTTTCCCATAGAGCAGGCATTAGCAAAAAAGGAAACAAGTCAAAATAAACACTTGGTATGTTTTGATCATGGAGCTCGAGCAACAAAGATAATAGTTGAAATTCATATGGAATAAATTCAGTGATATCTTGTTCCAGAACATAATTAAAAATAGGAAATAAATTGCTCTCAAATTTCTCTATTAGAGTTTTATTTTTTTGTCCAATATTTCTAATTAGTATTCCAAAGGACTCAAATAAATAATGATTAAAATTCGGTTTAGAGGGATTCTTGCTAATCGCATTCAATAAGCCGGCCAATTTGGTTATTAAATCGTCTAAATATGGTTCCACTGATTCCTGTAAAATGATGCACACTCTCATGAATGATTTTACCACATATTCGTTTTCGCCAGTCACTGGCTGAAGTAAATTCATAATGTTGGACAATAAATGGGGCA
Source organism: Brachionus rotundiformis (assembly GCA_016802295.1). Taxonomy (NCBI): domain Eukaryota; kingdom Metazoa; phylum Rotifera; class Eurotatoria; order Ploima; family Brachionidae; genus Brachionus; species Brachionus rotundiformis. Next base: position 2,087,761 of record JAESIW010000065.1, read on the forward strand.
TAAATGGCTGTAAATCGCCTGCTGTAAATAAATTTTCTTTGGTATTGGTTGGATTTTTTAGGGTCAAAATTCTCTCAAGTGCGTGGCACGCATAAGTGTGCACTACTGGAATATTACTGGTCATGTATCTCACCAAATGTGGTATAGAATTAACTAGACATTCTTTGGGCAATTGTTGTCTAAATGTAGAAATGTATCGCATATCATCGGCTTTGATGACTGGAAAATTGTTCACATCTTGGTCAGACAAGTCCGGAAGAATAGTCGACTCGTAGAATTGAATAACATCAATTAGCTCACTTGTTTTAGTTGCTCCGTATTTTTTAGTTTGTCCTTTGGAAGCAAGTGTAGTGACCAAGAATAGAACAACATCTTTTTGTCTCCAATTTTTTTGCGGGTTTGAGGAAAACTCCTGCAATAGGGCGTTTATATAAGCGCTGAAAATAGCCACTATTTGCTTTTCAAATTGAGAGCACAGAGCCTGTACCAAATCGGACGCAGCTCTTCGTCTTGTGTCCACATCCGAGCGCTCGATATCTTTTCTAATATACTCTTCTGGGTTGTCTTCAAATGTTTCTATGTCCACATCTCTCAAGAATAGATTAGGAATGATAATTTTTTCACAAATGCTCTTCAGGGATTCTTCATTTTCGAACAGGCCTCTGTACTGAGGTCTTTGAGCCACCACGCTAATAAATTGAATTGCATTGCTAACTAGTAAATCGTACTTAGTCTCTAAGCTAGTACTGGTCAACAAATTCCAAACAGCAGTGACAAATTTGGGCAAGTAATCGGCAAAGTCTTCACCATAATTTTGGGCAAATAGAGACACATTGTCGCATATTTGGGACTTGACTTGTTCAATTAGACCAGCTTCCTCGCTTTGTGACTTGAGCAAATTGTTTTCATATTGAAGTAGATTCAAAAAATGAGTCATCCAAGTTTCCATGTTGTTTTCGAACTCTTCTGGAAAATCCTGAGCATTCAAGCTGCGAAATATTTTAGTTACCAACAAAACCGAGCTAAATATAATCTTTATAGCATTGGCATCGTTTGAATGCTGCTCAACTAGCGTCATCAGGGTCTTGAATAGTTCAGTAAGTGGTATGGCAAAGACACCAAGGACATATTTAATCTCGGTCCATAACTCATTTGATTTAAACTCATGTCGATAGCGTTTAAATATTGAATGGGCTGTTCTGAGTATTCCATTAGTTACATTAAAGTCTCCTGTTTTGAGCCTTTCAACCAAAGCGGGCAAAAGATCTGGCCATTTTTCTGGAAAGTCTTCACGGCTAATAATGCTGATTGCATCGCTTAGCTGAAGCTGGATTTGTTCAGGACTTGTGAGCATCATATCTGTTATTGAAGCTTTGATTGACTGGCGATCTGTAGCCGTAATCTTGTCCTGACAGTCTTCATTCACTTTCCAGTTTCGTTTGATATAATTTTTGAATGTAATTGAAGCACTTATCCTCAAATGCATTGCCAAATCTTGTTTATTGCACAATACCAGAAGAACAGGACCAAAATTTTCGTTTGTTTCCATTTGTTCCAAATATTTTTCGGCTAAATTAATTTACTTGTAGATATGGGCTTTCAAATTGATTTTTTAATTTTACCTGGTCTTCTGACATTTGGATCTGGACTGAGGGTTTTTTCCAAATAGAGTGAAAGTTCGTCTAAAATTTGGGTGCTCATTTTTAAATTTACAATTAGCTTTTAGCTTAGGAGATGATTTGTAAAATATATATATATATTTTTTTTAAATGAAGCAAATCTAAACAAATTATATGTTTGATTAAGTAATTAGCATAAATTGATCAATATCACATCACTGGATGCTTTGTTAATTCCATTAACTTTGAGATTTTAGTCTCGATGTTTAAATAATAATTATTTTAATCTCGAGACTTAAATTTAAAATTTTTTTTCTTGGAAAAAATTTCATATTTCATTCCAGTTTAGCTTTATGAATAAACTGTTTAGAAATTCTAGAAAATGCTAAACCAATTTGACCTAAATTAGACATTAGTTAAAATAATTTTGATTCAAAAGAAATTTTTAAATTTAAAAGACTTTAAAATTGACTAGAGATTTGTTTATCTTAAAAATAAATTATCATAACATTTATTTAAATCCTATAAATATTTATCTTAGACAAAACGCACATGTATTTTTAAAAATTAAAAATAAAGACAAAATGATTTTTGAAGATCAGCAAATTACTGAAGATCTAGATGGAAACGAAAATGCTTCCAAAAGATTCAAACATGATCCAGAGCTTTATGAAGCTCCAAGTGCCGAAGAAATGTACACATTAAAAAATACTGAAAATCTCTATCATTCGAACTTGCTTCGACTTCAGGTATTTAAATTAAAAATAAAAATTAATTAATTCATTATTTGCTTTTATAAAGTTGGATGAACTTCTTAGCGAAATAAATTTATCAGATGATAAATCAAGAGTTTTCAATGCTTTGATCAACGATCTGATTAAAAGTTTAAAAAGTATGAAAACTGTTAAAGACATAAAGGTGAGTAATTGTAATATTTATTTAAATTGAAAAATGTTTTATAATATTAATTGCTTTTAAAATTTGTTTTAAACATTTATTTTTAAAGAAAATCAAAACCTATTTAAATGTTTGGCCTTAACTATTTTATATAATATTATTTAATTTTATGTGATAAATTGAGCTAAGTTAATGTCTAAATTTAATTTTTTTAAAATGATTAAAATTTGATTAATTCAATGATTAATTTTTGATAATTGCAAATAAGTTTTGTCATTTATATATTTCAAAATAATAACAGTATTATGATTTTTTATTTTAATCAAAAAAAAAACAGACTTTCAATATAATTTTTATGTTTTAAATTTTTTATAATTGATAATTTATTTATGCTGAATTAAAAAAAAATCTATTACTCGAATAATTTTTCACGTTTTATAAGATAATTGTTCTTATTTGTATTTTTAAATTTTATCATCATTTAATTTCTTTTAAACAGTGTTGAATAATGATGATTAATAAATATTTATTTTTTTGATTTAATTGTTTAAAGAAAATAATTTTTATTTCTTAGTATACCGATTACAAATTGTTTGAATCGAAAAATCTAACACTACCATTAACTGATTTGGCAAAAAAAGTAATCAAAGAAGGTTCATATACATTCAGCGCTCCAAGCGATGTTTACCAAATCGGAAGTTTTGCTTCCAATACTCAAATTAAAATAAACGAACAATTTTCTGCCGATTTATGTATTGAAATAGGGGAATCATTTTTTAACGAGAGAGACTATTTAAATTATAGATATTTCATTAAGCGTAGCCTTTATATTGGTCATACTTACCTTCATTTGATGAATTCAAAACGTTACTCAAAGTTAAAATACCAATTTCAATCGGATTTTTCAGCAGTTTTTAAGCCTCTACTGTGCATGTTATTTGAAGATGTTGGCCTTGAGGTCAGACTTCATTTTATTCCATCCAACTCTGCTTTTAAACTTTCAAGATTTAATGCTGGCCAATGCAATGTCCGAAGAGACTTTTACACCAGAAATATAAATCCTAGCATCAAAATTGAAGACGATGGTGAAAGAAATTCAGAGGAAATTTTTGATCCAACTCCAAACTACAACTTTGAGGTCTTGTCCGATCTCACAGCCGGTAGAAATAACCAAGTTATTAGGGAAAAAATGGCGAATTCCAAAAGTCTTATAGCAGCGATCAAATTGGTCAAACTCTGGCTCTTAAAACGAGAGCTCAATAAAGGATCCGGTTGTTTTGATAATTTTTCCTTAAATATGTTCATTGTCTATTTACTCTGTAATCGTCAAATAAACGCTCTAATGAGTCCTTATCAAATATTTCGTCTTGTTTTAATCAATTTAAGTGAGGCTAACTGGGACAAAAAAGGAATCAGCTTAAGAGATTTTATAAAAAATGAGTCCGAGAGTTCAAATGAAACTAAAAATTTGCTAACTGTGGAACATTTTCACCACCATTATCCGATCGTGTTCTTGGACTCCACTGGGTTTATGAATATCACTTCAAAAATGAGCAAACAAACATTTCAAAAGCTCAAATTTGATGCCAAAGCTTCTCTTTCATTACTAAACGATGAAAGTGTTGACAACTTTGATAAAATTTTTATCCAAATGCACCAATTTTCTCTTGAATGTGATGCATTGATTAATATTAGTCCAAATTCAAATCAGTTTTTTTATTTTGATGTAATTAAAAAGACCAATAATACAAATAGATTAGTTAAATTAATAGAAAATTATAATAATAGCTATTATGTTGGTCTTGAAGCAATATTGGATGTTATAACCAAAGCCCTTGTGAATAGAACTAATTTAATTTTTGTAAAATTAATAGAAGATTTAAAAGTTAGTTTTTTTTTACTAATTTAAGTTTTTAATTAAAAATTTTCAATTAAAAGTGGGATTTAAATTCAAAACCTTCCGAAGATTTACCATCGATCACTATTGGTTTGCTGTTTAATGATACATTTGATAATGTCTTGATAAAAGGACCATCTAGCACTAGTCCTGAAGCTGTTGAATTCCGAAAATTTTGGGGATCTAAATCGGAGCTAAGGCGCTTCCAAGACACAACGATATGCGAGGCTGTCTATTTTGAAGCTAAAGATTTAGCCTCAAAGCGCTTGGTATACTCTGAAATAGTCAAGCATGTATTGGATTATCATTTATCAATCAATGTAGACAATTTGAAATTTTGTGATCGTCAATTGAATTCTTTGCTTAGTCTTCCAAGTGGTATTATAGACAATTATGGTACTGGTGAAGAAAAATTGGGAGATGTGATAAATGCATTTGAGGAGTTTTCTAGAATCATGAAAAACTTAAATGATCTTCCTTTACTGATAAATGATATTAATGGCATAACATCAGCATTTCGCTTAACCGACACATTTGCTCCATTACCTGCATGTTTTAATTATGATAACAAAAGTGAAAAAAATATGAGGTACAAAATAGATCATAAGTATGTGCCTAAATATCCACTAGGGCCAGTTGTAGTTCCTTATGTCAAACCTTTGGAAATTTTGATTAAACTTGAATCAAGTGGAAAATGGCCCGATGATGTCGAATGTATTAAAAGACTTAAAACTGCTTTTTATCTAAAAATAGTTCAGGTTTTGAGGGAACAGCATGGACTTGTAGCCTACACTCATGTCGAATATTTGGACGTACTTTACAAAGGCTTTGTATTTAGACTTTTTGTTTACACCATGAATGAGCTTTTATCTATGAAAACAAGCATAAACGAGATAGGAGTTAAAGTAACTAATGACACCGAAGAGTCTTTGGCATATGAAAAGATACTTTTGCACAGTGGTCAATTTACCAGTGTTATTCATGGATTACAACAAAGATTTAATTGCTTTAGTGGAGTTTGTCGTTTGGCAAAAAGATGGTTATCTTCTCATTTTTTGCTTGAATACTTTGAAGAAGAAGCTATTGATTTGATTTGCGCTTCTATTTTTGTCAATTCATATGAACCACCTCGGTAATAGTTATTTTTTCATTCTTTTAATTAATCAACAATTAAATAAAATTATTTTTAAGATCATTAATTAATGGTTTTATTCAATTTTTAAATTTGATGGCCAATTTTGACTGGAAAAATCAAATTTTACTCGTAAATTTCAACAATGAGTTAAAAAGTAAGAAAAAATATTAAATTTAAATATCAAAAAATATTTAAATTGGGAAAAAATTTCTAGAACAACAAATATTGGACATTCAGGTGAAATTTCAGGAAAATAGATCTCAATTGCAGCCAGTGTTTATTGTAACTCCTTATGATAGCCGTGATAAAGGTTCAATATGGACAATTCAAAAACCAAATATCCAACAACTGTGTAGAACAGTCATTGTCGCTAAACAATCATTAAACAAAACTAAAAATTGTGTAATTAATTTTGAAACAATTGATTCATTTAAAAACATATTCCGATCAAATGTGGATTTTTATGATGTAATCATAAACTTAAATCCGGGTTTCTGTGTCAAAGCTTTCCAGAAAGTGGATATATGCAAAGGAACATTTTTGCCTCGGTATCGAGCTTATGATTCAAATGATAATGATAAGACTTTGCCAGTTGTTGGATTTGATCCGGTAGAGTTCTATGTCAAGGAATTACGTGAGGCCTTTGATGAGATTGCTTTGTTTTTTTATGATATATATGGTTCAACTAAAGTTTTTGTTTTATGGAAACCTGATGCTTTAAGACCAAAAGAGCTCAAGATAAACAATGCAAAATATCGCTTGATCGATATGAACACTAATAAATTGGTACTAAATTTGGAAGCAATTTTGCAAGATTTTAAAATTATCGGAAATGAACTCGTCGAATCTATTATTGTCAAAAATGAAAGTTCAATTTTTAAATAAAATATTAAAAACTAAAGAAATTTTGATTTTATATATACAGTGATGTTCCGGATTTAGTAATTTACGATATTTTACGTAAATTATTGTTAAAAACAAACTCGATAAACATTTAAAATTGAAATAATTAATTTTCCTATTAACATAATTAAACAACTATAAGGACTTATGTTAAAAATCAGACAGCTACCATAGCGAGGCGACTTATTGTCTTGCTCCGCAGTTAATCTGCTGTAGCTCATTATTATTATTATTGTAAAAAAAAAATATACAAAAAATTGAAATAATTTTTTCACTTTTTTAATATTCTTTATTTTTCAACATTTTTTAAAAAATATATCTAGAAAAAATTTACTTTACTGGATATGTTTTATGCTTAGTATAAATTTATGAAATCTATGGATTTCATTATGAAATATATAAATTTAATGTATATCCAAAGTTAGAATTTTTTATTATTTTAATATTATTGATTATTTGTATAAAACAATCTATAAATTGTATAAAATATGTATAAATCTTATTGAAATAAAAACAGTATTTTTTAACAAATTAAATGAAAATTAAATTTAATCATTATTGTTTTGACAAATACTCGATTGATATTTTAAATGATAATGTGAATTGCAGTTTAAGCCAGTCTTATAACATTTGCATCTTTTATTTGAGCATTTACCACTACACTCACAACTTATTTCAATTTCTTTAACATCTTGACTTCTCTTGTTTATCTTATTAGCAACTGTACGCAAAGCAATTTTATTTGTTATTTGATCGATATCAATATTCAATGGTCCATGATAAAGCTCTAGATCACATGCTCTTAAACAATCTTGCAAAATTCCGTGTTCAATCGTGATTTCATAAAAGTCATTAGATTTACGTCGTATAATACCCGGGAGCCTTGGGAGAACAGTTCCACCTCTATCAATTCTTGGAATTCTAATACTTATTTTGTCTCCAACACTAAACTCTAGAGTACGTTTGTTTCTTTTTTTGTTATGCTTTTCTATCATTTTTGTTGCAGCTTTTTCTTGGTTTTGTTTTAAACATGCTCTTAACAGCCTAGAACGAGTAATCCTAGAAACTGGTAGAATCGTCCATGGCTCGGCTAATTGCTCAGCTAATGGTTCACTCGGTTCAATAGTTAAGGGCTCAGTTGGTTCACTCGGTTCAATAGCTAAGTCATTTTTATCAATATTTATTTCGCATTCATTGTTATCTTGTATTACTAACTCAAGAAATTTTTTATTATTTCCAAAATTAAGTTTCATATTGAACACAATTTCAAAAGGCATTTCTTTTGAAGCTAAAAAAATAAAAAATTTAAAAAACAGATTAATTGATTAATTGAATTTCCATCCCATGATTCAATCAATGATAGCATCAAAACGTTTTTAAATTCTTTTCCATCATCACTTTGCCAAATATATGGTAATCCACAATAAGCAAAAACTCTTTCTTCAACACCATTTACTACTTCCTCTGCACATTTATTAACTAAAGCCCAAACAATGTGAAACTTTATGAAATGATCCATTACATGAGCTAACCATTTATAAATTTTTCCATCAACTTCACATGGCTTATGTCTCATGTCAACTAAATCAATTTGAAATCTGGATAGAAAATCATCCGATCTAATTGGTTTAACACGATCTTGACCAACCTGAATTGATTTCAAATTACAAATAGGACACAATTTGATAAATGATGCAATTATTGTTCTAGGGATTTCATAATAACGATGTCCAATATTGCTTTCTATTTTATTTATTCCAACATGTCCTCGTTGTACTGAGTGAAGTTGGTAAAGTATATCGAAAAAGTCGTCTACTACTGCAACAGATAAATTAACTTCATTTTTTCGTTTCTTAAATTGTCGATTAAGTACTTTCTTACCGTTTTCTTCTTGTAAATTATATTGTTTTTTTTTTAAAATAGTATTTTTTACCTGGATCTGGACAATTGCTCTTTTATAAAACGTAATGTATCTTGAACTGTGATTTTTTTTTATAGATTAATGAACTTACACTCTTCTTACACCCTACCTCATAGAAATAAAGCTGTTCCCGTATCCTCGCC
>JAESIW010000065.1:2098062-2167496 GCA_016802295.1 Brachionus rotundiformis
TTTTTGTTGCAGCTTTTTCTTGGTTTTGTTTTAAACATGCTCTTAACAGCCTAGAACGAGTAATCCTAGAAACTGGTAGAAGCGCTGATGATTCGGCTAATTGCTCAGCTAATGGTTGACTCGGTTCATTAGTTAAGGGGTCAGTTGGTTCACTCGGTTCAATAGCTAAGTCATTTTTATCAATATTTATTTCGCATTCATTGTTATCTTGTATTAATAACTCAACAAATTTTTTATTATTTCCAAATTAGGTTTCATATTGAACACAATTTCAAAAGGCATTTCTTTTGTAGCTAAAAAAATAAAAAATTAAAAAACAGATTAATTGATTAATTGAATTTACCTGAACTTTCTTGAGTGTTTAAATTATACATTATTTTTGGTAATAATTTTACCCAGATATTTGTATCAAACTGAGTCATCATTGCAGCTATCATCCTTTCAAGGGTTCCATTTCCTTGTTCGACAAGACCTTGACTTTGTGGATGCCTAGGTCTACCATGAACTATTTTACAATTTCCATCCCATGATTCAATCAATGATAGCATCAAAACGTTTTAAATTCTTTTCCATTATTACTTTGCCAAATATATGGTAATCCAAAATAAGCAAAAACTCTTTCTTCAACACCAATTACAACTTCCTCTGCACATTTATTAACTAAAGCCCACACTATGTGAAACTTTGTGAAATGATCCATTACATGAGCTAACCATTTATAAATTTTTCCATCAACTTCACATGGCTTATGTCTAATGTCAACTAAATCAATTTGAAATCTGGATAAAAAATCATCCGATCTAATTGGTTTAACACGGTCTTGACCAACCTGAATTGATTTCAAATTAAAAATAGGACAAAATTTGAAAAATGTTGCAATTATTGCTAGGGATTTCATAATAACGATGTCCAATATGGCTTTCTATTTTATTTATTCCAACATGTCCTCGTTGTACTGAGTGAAGTTGGTAAAGTATATCGAAAAAGTCGTCTACTACTGCAACAGGTGAATTAACCTCAGTTTTTCGTTTCTTAAATTGTCGATAAAGTACTTTCTTACCGTTTTCTTCTTGTAAATTATATTGTTGTTTTTTTAAAATAGTATTTTTTACCTGGATCTGGACAATTGCTCTTTTATAAAACGTAATGTATCTTGAGGTGTGATTTTTTTTTATAGATTAATGAACTTACACTCTTCTTACGCCCTACCACATAGAAATAAAGCTGTTCCCGTATCCTTGCCATGAGATAAAACCTTATTTCTGAGTTCCCTCAAGAAATAAATAAATTCCTTAAACGGAATAAGTTTTCTGAGCTCTGCCTTCTCCAAGGGTAGAGTCTCATCTTCCTTTTGGCGCTGTTGTTCTAAACTTAATAACTCTTCGTAATACTTTTTGCTTAATCTTAAACTTATGCGATCTTTTTTCCATGAATTTGAACGTGGATACTCCTCCTTGAACTCCGCCATCTCCTTTGGAGTATGGCGTGGCTTATACTTCATTGTTTTTATTCAAGATACCGCATTATCTTTATGAGAATTTTTAAAGTCAATATTTTCATTGTCGAGTATGACAGATTTTCTTTTAATGTAATTAAGAAGATTCCTGTAGTGGTCCTTATCCTTAATTTCCGCCAAATGAATGGCTTAAAAAAATAAAAGTGATACAAATTATTGGTTTTTACATTCTTTTCGTTTTTTTCCAATTTATAACAAAATTAACTTTTACATATAAAAAAAGTAAAATTACCAGTGGCGCCCTAAATTGAAACACTTAAAATAAAACTCCAAAATTTTCGAACATAAAACAAATGATTCCTAGATTTAAACAGTCTAAATAAATAAACGATTTCTAAATTCTAATACTACAAAATTCCACTCCTAAGAATAATCAATAATTAAGATAATATTAAAAATTTGTACCAAAAAAGATTCGAGTAAAATTAATAAAAAAGTTAGAAAAATAATTTAATAAATTAATGATTTAAACTAAATTGTGTAAAATATTGATTAATTGTAATTAAAATTGTTTTCCTTAAAATCATTTATTAAATATAAATATTGAATCTCTCTATTTACAGCCTTTGTTTTTTATTTGACTTTTTTGTCTTAAAAAATTTGACTAGCTTGTAAATATTTGGATGTGATGCACCTTAATGTCTCATTATTATACTGTGGAACCTTTCTAAATGATTGTTGGTCTTTGGACCAACCTTATTCGAATGATTCCAGAGTTGTGGATATTTTCCACTCATCCAAGCAGCAATAAAATAATCATAAATACATTGAGCACTATCAGGAATGGTTTCTTTCAAAGTCTTATCTAAACAATCCAAAGGCACTAGTCTATCCAATTTTTGAATACTCTATCTGATTGCAGTGGAATTTTAAAACCAAGATTATTACATTTGAGCGTGATACATTGAGTAAAATGAAACCAGCAGCCTGAGACACATATACGTGGAAAGGTATATTCAAATGCTTTTATCATTGCTAACTCAAAATCAGTTGCAATACGAATAGGACTTAAATTTACATTCAAATTTAAAGCACTAAATCTAAGAGGATCTAATAGCTTTTTGTACGTTTCAAAATTTTTTCTTTTCATTAAACCAAATAAACATACCATCATTGTGTTTTTATATCATTGATGTATACATAAAAGCTGGTAATAAATACTTGTATATGATGAAAAATTTAATTATTTTATATCAATTTGAAGGGCAGAGTTAATTTTATTAAAAATCGATTTTTATTTAATATATTTCTTAAACAAAATTAAATATTTTTATGTCTTACGAAATAATCTTATGAAAAAAACTAGTGCGTCTAAACTTTTGTGCAATACTGTATTAGCCACTTCATCTTTAGACAGATCAGCTCTTTTATTTTCATAAATTTGTGAAATAGATAATGTTTTACTTAAAACTTGGAATTTAAAATAAGCTAAGGCTTTTGATGCTTCAATATCAAAATCATTTAATTTTGGATGAGTGTGCTCGTGAATGGGGCTTTCTATAAGTATAATTATCTTCAAATAGCAGATAGTGACACTAGCAAAACATCCATTATGTTTTAATTTAGATGATTTATTTTTAGATGAAATAAAATTACCTTTTTTAGGTTAATTTTGTAAAATCACAATTGTAAATTCTGGTTTAAAACTAGCAAAAATTTATTTCTTAAAACTAAGGCTTTTTTCAACCAGGATTTTATATATTTTTGACTTTGAAGTGATTTTTTAAAATCAAAATTTTTATTTAAATGTTTACTTAAAAATTTTATTCATTAAAACCAATAACAGTTAATTTACAATTTTTGTATTGTATGAATCATATTTCTCAAAGTTCACCAAGATAAATTTTTTTATCACTTGAACATGATGCAACGATAGGCTCTTGTGGATGAAAATCAACATCATTAATCGAACCATTATGACCTGGCAATTTGTAAGCAATCTTGGACGTTTCAACTTCCCATATATAAAGAAATTTGTCAGCACTTCCAGCAGTGAGAAGCTGTCCATCTGGTGACCAAGCTATACGCAACAGATTTTTCTCAAAATTATGATTATGTCCAAATAAAATATTTACACCACGATCTTGAGGTGCATAAGGCCTTATATCCCAAACTCTGACTGTATTGTCCATAGCATTTGATGCTATATAATTTCCATCAGGTGATAGACTTAGTCCTGTTACTGAGTCATTATGGCCCTTCATTACAAATAAGCATTCATTTTTTCGAATGTCCCATACTTTGATATCATTATCGATACCTCCTGAAACAATTTGCTCCCCTGTTTCATTGAAACACACAGACAATACTTGAAAAGTTGAATTAAAGCTCATCACTTCACCCCGTTTTCTTCTGTCCCACAATTTGACAGTACTATCATCTGAGCCAGAGCAGAACAATTGGGAAGATTTGCGGCAAACATCTATGCTGTTTATAAAATCTTTGTGTCCTTTAAAACGCTTTATTCTTTCCAATGATTCCACATCCCAGACAAAAATGTTTCTATCTGTTCCACATGATACTATTTCGCTTCCATCTCTTAAAAATTTCAACTCTGTGATTACGCCATTGTGACCACCCAAACAGGCCCAATTTTCACATTCGCCATACACATTCCACAAAAAAATTTTTCTATCGTGTCCTGCTGAAGCAAGAAGAGTGCCGTCTGGGCTAAATTTGCAGCAAAATATTTCACTCTCATGACCAGAAAGAAGCACTATGGGAGAAAAAAGAGAGGATGTTCGCATTTCACTCTAAATATAGATAAATAAATAGATAGATAATGTAATATTTTTAAAAAATTTGGGACCAACCCTATTAGCTTTGGCAGCATATGCAACAATTTCGCTTTTGGTTTTTTTGCTAGCTGAAACCAGTGCAACAGATTGGTCATTTGTTCGTTTCACAGACATCTATTTTTTAAAAAATAGTCTTAGATCATATATCTAAATTTTAGATTTAATTTTAAGTAAAATTTTCAAGAGCTTTAAAACCCTTTATACTTTCTTAAAATACAATTAAATGATTAAATATGTTTTATATTTTACAAAAAAAAGTTATTTTCTTTCCATGTTATTATATAAAATTTTATTTAAAAAAAAAGAAAAATTTTTGATTTTGCTATCTACAATTTTCAAAATTTATACAAAATTCCTCAAATAGCGTGAAAATTTTGAATTGATTCGTCTAAACTTGTTTCTATATTTTGTTCGGCTCGTTCAATCATTGATTTCATCTGCAAATTATTAGTATCCATACTAAATATTATAAATTTTTAAAATATCAAAATAAAATAATTCTTTATTACCCCGATGCTTTATTCATATAGATAATAGCCTCGTCTGATTTTCCGCATTTCTTCATTAATTCAGAGTAGATATGCATTAGCCTAGGATTGGATGGGTTATGTCTGATGTATTTGCCAAGAACTTCAAGAGCTTCGGTAAATTGCTGCAAAGTCATGCAAACTCTAACCAGACATATGACGGCCTCTTGATTCTCTGGATCTCCTTTAATTGCTTTATACAAATAGTTTTTTGATTTCTCTTGGGTTAGAGAGTCTCTACTAAGAGCTTCGCCATACAAAGCTAGTGTGCGATGATTTGATCCAAGTAATTTAACTGCATTTGCGGCTATTTGGATCGCATCCTTAGTATGATTCAGGTTCAGTAAAGTCTCAACAAGACCTTTGTAAGCTTCATAGAAATAAATGTTGATTCTTGTCGCTTCTCTATAAGTTACAGCTGATTCAGAAATAGCTTTAAGTTTTCCCAAGGCAATAGCTCGAAGAAGAAGAGCTTGGCAATTCTCATGATCTATTAGTAATGCATTTTCTGCAAAGCACTTGGCTTTTTGGGACTTTTTCTTCAGACTATAGTAACCAATTACAGTCCATGTCTCTGGTATATTAACTGAAACTTGGTGCATTTCGTTTGCAAGTCTCTCAAGTGTTGTTAATTTATCAAATTCAGACTTGTCAGAAAACAGTAGAAATGCATAAATGTCCATTTTTTGTGTCCAAGTTGGTTCTAGTTTGTGAAGCTTTAATTTATGAAAGATTAAATTTATTTTAAACTAAGTACTTAAACAAAAGATAATGATAATTTTGAAAAAAAATTTTAAAAAATGGTAATTTTAACCAGAAAAAAATTTATCTTGAAATTTGAGTTCTAGAAAGGCACTTTTATGGAAAGAATTTAAATATTTAAAATAAAAACTGGTATTTATATTAAGCTTAAAACAAATATTAAGATTTAAAATAAAAATTTAATAAACTTTTTCATTTTTTTAATTTTTTCTTTATCTGTTAAAAAATAAAGAACTTCCTACTTTTTCAAATGATGAAATCGCATTAGAATACTCTCCATTCAAATATTGACTATTAGCTAATGAGCACAAGACTTCGGCACTTCGATGTGTAAGCTATAAAAAAACATATTAAAAGCGACAAAAAATTTATTTTTAGCTACATTTGAGTCGAGGATTTTAAATGATTTGATCGCCTCTTTAAAGTCTCTGGTAATCAGATTACTTTTTCCTTTCAGATAAGTACTCAACCAGTCAGTGCTTATATTTGAAGGCATCTTAGGTAAATCATCCATTTTTAGACCAAGACTTAGGAGCGCTTCGATAGCAACAATTGAAAATTTACTAATCCTATATTTAAAAAAATATAATATTGGTCTTATTTTAAATTTTAATTCAAGTACTTGAGAACTTCTTTATAGATGGTAATCGCTTCTTTATTGTTCATTAACATTTGGCATAATTTGCCCATTGCTAACAAAATTTTAACTGTCCTCTGTTTTGAAGGTATACTATCAAGCTATTCGATATAGTTTTTAATAATAAAACAAAATTTATTAGCCAAATTACAATTAAGTATGCGTCTTGGTACTTTTTGTCATAGAAAAGACAAAGATGTAAATTAAACTTAATTTGAATATCAGTTTCTGAATCCTTGAATAATCAAAATTAAACAAATAGGGTAAAATGTTTATTAAATATACCAAGTTGGTCAAAGTTTTGGGTTTAGGCTTTATGTTAGACTTATTGACCTGAAGAGCTCTATTGAATAGTGATTCGGCAGTTTTGTATTCTCGTAGGTTAAATGCTGCATTACCATAGTGGTAAAGAATGGTATATTTGTCCTTTGGGTCACATTGGAATGGAATGCCATTAAATGTCGAGCCTTGCGATGAGCAAGATAAGGAAGTTGATGTGGACGCTGCGGAAAAAAAAGGTTGTGATGTCATTGGTGATGATTCGGTCGTTGCAATCAATAAATCGGCCAAAATTTTTACATCTTCATAAAGTCCATTGTCATAGAGGCTTTTCAAATGGTCAAGTAAGGCATAGAACTCTTTCATTCTTTTAAGCAATTCTGAATTTTATTTACAGATTTAGCAAAATTTTCAAATTTTGTTTAATGAAAAATTAATTAACTCCACATGTGTACAATCTAAGCAATAATTTCTGCAAAATAAATTTCTTTTTATTTTTTTTTTGCAGAAGTAAATTTTTTGCACCGAAATAGTTTTGAATAAGAAAATTATTTGATAAATATCTCAAGTTAGAACAGAAAAGATAAATCTGTCAAGAGTTAATTTTAAAATTCTAATTAAATAATATAGACCATAAATTGCATATAAAAGAAAAAAATATTGTCGGCAAGAATTGAATTAAATTAAAATAAATAAATAATCAAAATTTTACCATTATTTTTAAATTTAAAACATCTTTATGGATTCGACAAGGAAAGATTTAGACCATGAAAAAGTATGATATATATATTTTTAAATATCGATAATCTTCACCTAACAACAAAACTTAAAGCAAGAAAAAAAAGCCGCCAATGGAATAAATTTTAACAGTTTACCAGAAACTAAAGATCTTACCACCTTAATTTGGGGAAATAGTGTCAGACAGGAACTTTTTGAGCGATGGTCGCAAGGTTTTAATTATGAACACTTATTATGATACATTTTTGCGTAGTTTTATTATTTTTTTAAACAAAAGGATTGATATTCAACAATGGAAAAGAATCGACAGCCTTGTTGCAGTATAGTGGTGGGCCTTGTGCGGTAATTACAGCAGTTCAAGCTTATCTTTTAAATGAGCTAATTTTTTGTACCAAATGTGGTGATAATTGGCGAAACCCTCAGAGTATTTTTTCTTAAAACAAAAATTAAAAATTTAAGATCTTATTTTCAGCTAATGAATTAAATCAACATTTAACTGATAGTTTATTATCTATTTATATAAATATATCAACTGAGAAAACGAAATATTTGTTGTTTTATGAATCAGAAGATGATAATGATGTAAGGACTGAGTTTGATAAAATTGATAACAGTCATGATTCACAGTCGATCTCAAAAAGAGCTAAATTAGATTATGATGCTTTCGTTAGCAAAATAAAGCAATAAAATTAAAATTTTATATTTTTTAAAACTAACCAATTTTTATTAGAGTATATAAATTTTCAACTTTAAATGAGCTTAAAGAAAAACTTGCAGCAAAAATAGATAGCTATAAACAAGACTACGGTGTTCTTTGTTTTCTATATTCTCTCATTCTTACAAAAGTACTTAAATAAATTTTCAAAATAATTGATAATTATTTTTTCTTTGAATAAAATTTAAGGGTTTAGATGAAATAGGAAGAGAACTCGAAGAAAGTGGTGAGTCTTTAATTGATCCATTACATGGCCACGGAAGTCAATGTTTGACTAATTTGATGCTTTGTGGAATAGCTACCAGCAATGTTTTTGATGGAGATAAATCATTAGAGGGTTTAAGTAAAGCTGAGCAAATTTGATTGCATTTTTGTGTTAAAATTTTTTGAAATAGAATTAAGAGGTATTCCAAAACAATCTTGTATAGGATTTTTAACAATAATGGAGTACCTCAGGTATTGTGAAGTTGGATGGAATTTAAAAAATCCCAAGTTTCCAATTTGGGTCTTAGCATCTGAAACTCACTTGACCGTATTTTTCTCACAAGTAAGGTTTGGAAAAAAACGAAGTACTACAATTAACAAATAAAAAATTTTTTTTATTTAATTCTAATTTTTAGATAATTCTAACTTTATATTTTGATATAAAAAATCCTTAAAATTTTTTATTTCTTTTACTCTGAAGTTATTTTAATTATTTATTATTCGACTATGGTAAAACAATATCCAAGTTTTTGAATATGTAATTTTTTTTTCAGGAGACAAGCTTGGTTCAAAAAAACGAAAGTAATCGACAAACAGCGATTCAGAAGTTCAAAAATTTCGATCCTAATGGTAAATTTAAACTTGAAGCAAAAATTTTTTAAAAAATTTCTAATAAGATAATGGGTTTGTTAAATCTGATGATTTGGAAAGATTAATGGCTTCTTTGGAACTTTTGACAGACAAAGAATAGTAATAGTTAATTTTTTTTAAAATCAATTATCTTTATCAATTTTGAAGCGTCGATTGCATTAAGTTACAACTAGATACTGAAAATTTAGGAATAATTACACAAACAGCATTTTTAAATGAATTTTATCCTGAGTCAGAACAACAGGTCATTCCTGATGAATTCAAAGTTTATCATTACAATGGCTTGGCAAGATCTAACCAAGAAAAAGAAGTATGTCTCTGGCAATTAAATAAAAAAAATTCAAAATATTAATAAATTTCCAGGTTCACTATTCAGAGGGAAAAGCTAAGCTAATCGATTTTACCGAACAGCCCAGTTTAGACTTAAACTCTATCAAAAGTTGTTTGCAAACTAAATGGCCAACTATTGAGATAGAATGGCAGGATTCTCATATTCCTTCTCTCAATTAATATTAAAAATTTTTCATTTATTTTTTAAATGAACACTAAAATTTTAAGTTTATTTTTTTTTTAATTAAATTAAAAAAGTACTAATAAAATATAAATTTTAATATAATGAGCTTAATAAACTTTTCCAAGATCAAAAATTTCACCAATTAAATTGGGTATTTTTGAGTTTATAAAGCATTTTCTATAATGTTGTAAATTTTCTGAATGCAAAACCCCAATTAAGTTAATTTTTTTAAGCAAAATATCAATATTATCAACTAAATTGTTAATAGCACTATTATCTTTGTCATTATCTGAAGTTTTTAATTTGTTTGATATCTCGAATCGAAGAGCTTCAAGGAGATCGTTTCTAATTTTGTTAGCTAATGTGTAGCTTTCTTCTTGATTCAGGTTTATGAATGGTTCGGTATTGTTTGCAAAAATAATGCCACACAAAATTCCAATTTCGATATCATTTAGATTAAGTTGATTGAAATATTTTTTAGTATCTATCATTAAATTAACCAAATTTTCCTGTATAATAAAACCAATAGATAAATTTATTTAAAAAAATTTAAAAAAAATTACATCGAAAATGATAAACAATTGGTCTTCAGTGATACTATGTCCTGACTCGAATGTCAGACACATTTTTTTCATTGATTCCTCTTCTGAAAACAAATTGGCAATCCTTAGAAACCATACTTTAAAAAACTGGCTTTTTATCATCAAAATTTGGTCATTTTGAGATATTTGGTCAAAACCGGGTATTTGCTTGGCAAATTCGACAATTTTAAACGCGTCTTGGTTGACAAGCACATTGAAACAGCGCCACAATTCCTCTTTGGTCACATCCATAATCTCTTTTTCACTTTTATATTTATTTTTATCAACTATTTGAATATTTATTAGCTTTTTGTTAGCTAGGTATGAGTTTTTCTCCACATTTATTTTTGTATAGGGACACAAATTTTGATGAGACTGAGCTATTGAAAGTATGCGGTCACATATGGCCAATTGTTTGACCGCAGTATCAATTATTTTGTGAGTTGAATTGGTTATTTTGTTAGCTTCATCCACAATTTGGGTATTGCTTTCTTTTTTTTGTTCTTTCTCACCTTTTTCGTTGTCATTTGATGCATTGGACTCAGTGTTGTTGCTGAATCGGACACATTCTCTGGACATGCCCATTTCGAGACACTTTTTAAACCGACAATGCTGGCAGCGATTCCGATTCAGCAGAACTATAACACAATTCCCCTCTTTCATGCATTTATATTGCATTTTTTTCTGAATACTGCGCCTGAAAAAGCCCTTACAGCCTTCACATGACGCAACTCCATAGTGGTAGCCCGAAGCTCTGTCACCACAAATTTTACAAAGACCCACCGAACCCTGAACCGATTCTGATTTTACATCACTTTTGGATTTTTGGTCCAACTTGGTTTTTTTGTTTCTGTCACCTTTTTTTTTTGTCTTGTCCAGAAGACTTTGGCTCTCAGTGGTGTTTTCGACTTGTGTGAACTGATTGGTGTAATCATTTACTTGACTTTGGTTTGGCGCAAGTAAAATTTGAGTATTATTTGTTGTTTTGGGAAGAAGGTATTTGTACTGGGGTTTTTCTTCTTTTGTTTCTTGCCCAATTAGGTCAAGTATATTCAAATCAATGTCGTTGTTTGTCTGATTAATGGTCTCGAAATTGTGGTCCATTTGCATTAATGGCTCAGGACTTTTATATATGTGAATTAAATTAGAGTTCAAATCGTTCATTGTATTAAAAATTATATTCTACTGATTTAATGATTACTAAATTATCTTATTCATTTTATTCTATATAGATTTATTTTGAAGAATTTAGTATAGCTTTTCTTTTGTTTATCTATGAAATAAATTAGAAGAATCAGATAATTTATTTATGATCTTAAGATTCATATTTTTAGAGTATGTGTGTATATTCGTGTTTTTGGCATAAAACTTGTATCTACAGTAATTATTGTGCCGATGAATGTCTTAAATTATAAATTATTCTATTGGGGTTTCTTTAATTAAAATTATTTAATTTTATCTCATAAATTATTCTATTCTAAATAAAAAGTTTAATTATATGAAATTAGTTTAAGAAATAAATTTGAGATTTACTTTAGCTTAATATGGTTCTTGAAATTAAAAAAGAACTTTTATTTAACAACAAATAATCTTATTTTTGTAATATAGAATCAAGTTTGTTAAATTTTTATGAATTATGATAGATTAAATTTACATGAAAAAAAAATATTTAAGACAAGAAATTATTAATTGAAAAAAAGACTGATGCAAAAGATAAAAAAGTTTATTGATTAAAAAATTTTCCTTTTGATATATTCCCTAATTATTGTTGTATTATTTATTAATTTTCAATTTTTTTTAAAATAAAAAAATAAAATATTAAAGTGCTATTTTTTTTATTTTTACAAATTAATACAAAAAAATTGTATTTTTAAGAATCCATAAAAAAATTTTAAACAAGAAAAATTGTAAAACAGTTTCATAAATTTCCTTTATTTTGAAATTTCAAACAAGAAAAGAAAATAAACTTAAGAAAAATTTCCAACGCAGATTTTAATAGAATATTCAAAAAAAAATATTCTTTTTGAATCCTGATGTCTAAAAAAAGCTAATCTATTACGTATTCTCTTTACGCGGATGTATACCTTAATCAATAGAAATTATCAAAAATACGAAATAAATGAAAAGGACCAGAATGAACAACCAATTTATTGAGACTAACTCGGTCTTGGCGAATTTGATCCAACTCCAGAGTCAGCCTTTCTGTATAAGTGCAACCTAATTGCTGGTCCTTTCATCTATTAAATCATCGAAGTTTGGGAAAGAAAAAATTTACCATTTATTAAAATTTTTACCTACTGTGATTAATATTTTTAATATTTTCGCATCCTTAAAAACTTCCTATTTATAAAGTAAGCATTTAATAGCGCTTTAAACACATCTTCCTGGTTTTTCTTTACTTTTCCAAGTGGTGCAAATTTTGCTGAAAATTAAATATATGACTAAATCGATAGATAAGAATTTATGGGTTTTGCCTGTTATGTGACCAGTGACTTTATGTCGATTTGGTGACCAGGTATGGCACTGTATTGCGATGGACTTCATGTTTAAATGCAATTTTATCTGGTCAACTGTTTTGGGTTTTGTGAAATTCATTACAAAATGGCAAAAAGAACAGAAAAAAATGTAAAAAAATTGAATAACTTTTTTTCTAAAGGTTTAAACCTAATTCTGTGAATGCAGAATGGTGCAACATTCAAAGTTGCATCAAATATCTATGTCTGCTAATTTTGCAGAGTTCAGCAGAAATTAAATTTCAATATAATCGAGTGTAGTGCATTTTGCAGAGATTTTGCACATCATTAGCAGACTTTTACAGTTGATGCAACTTTGAATGTTGCACCATTCTGCATTCACAAAATTAATTTTAAACTTTTAGAAAAAAAGTTATTTAATTTTTTTACACTTTGTTCTGTTCTTTTGTACTGAACTTCACAACACCCTGTTTTGGCAAGAACAATTAACATATAGATTTTGATAATAGTCGTTTAAACATAGTGCTTTTAATTTTACAAACTTTTATGAAACTAATGCAACATTTAAACAAAGTTTTTGATAAAAATAGCCGGTCCTTTGAGTGGCTTGCGAAAAATTGAGAAAAATGAGTGATCATAAATTGTTTTATATTTTGAACATCTGTTACATTGCCAAGTCAAGAGGCAATTTTTTGAATCCTTAGAACGCTTTCGAGTTGTTAGGTTCATATTTTGAGCTTTTTTCTACAATTTTTTATTTTTGTACAGCAAATATTAATCCGAAATCTACAAGTTTGTTAAAAAAATTTTTTCTTCATTCTCGTTTTCCATTTTTTTCTAGATAATAGTAAAAACTTTTTGATTATTATTAATATATCTTCAATTTTACATCAATGCTTAAATAATTTTCATATTACATCAACAACAATGAAAAAAATCAAATCTTTCAAGTAAAGTTTCAATTGCAATTATTTTATTATATTTACAATTAAATTTTATTTAACTTAAAAGAAATTTATGTGACCAATTTCAAAATTTTCGTGACCAAATGTTTATTTATAAACATTTTTACCAATAAATATTTTTGCCTGATCGCATATTAGGTAGCCCGTGAATATGTGACCAGGCAGAAAGAATACCTGATCACCAAATCGACATAAAGTCACTAGTCACATGATATGTGACCAACTGATCACATAACAGGAAAGACCCGAATTTATTACCTAGCAATTTGAAGTTACATTCACAACCCAAGTTATTTCTAAAAAAAAAAGTGGCTCATGTAGAAATCTGATGACATTTAAAGACAATTTTTTTATCAATTAATACAATAACTATCAATAAGATTAGTTTTATAGTTTTTAAATAAGTTGAGTTTTATCTAAGATGATATAATAATCAATAACTAAAAAACAATTCAAGATAATTGAATTTATTAAAAAATTAATTTCTTAATTTTATTAAAAATTGTATTAAATGTTGTAAATTAAGCAAAAAACTAAAGAAAATTAAAATCTGTGAAAAGATGCTATTCACCTTGTTACTATTATTCTTAATAATTTTAATTTACAACATTTTAAAATTAAACTTAGCATTTAGACAATTAGCCACTAAGTTCTTTGTCAAATAAATATTCACCAAGACCTTCAGGTCCAGCTCTCTTTAATTTTGTTATCAAATCTCCAAGCTTTTTGATCGATTCTACTTGTTCATCAAGAAATTCTTCTTCTAGGAAGTCGCTCAAATGGGGATCATTGTATTGAGAAGCAATATTATGTAGTTTTAGCAATGAATCATTCACCTTTTTTTCGAGTTCCAGAGCTGATTCCAATGATTCTAATCCGTTGCTCCATTCAGTTTTTTCTGGACTTTTAACATCTTTTAAAACCACACGGCCACCTCTTTTGTTGAGATATTTCATCAACTTTTCTGCGTGTTCTCTCTCTTCATGCGAATTTTCCTTGTAAAATTTATGGAAACCTGGTAAAGCTACATCATCTCTATTGAAGTGGAAAGACATAGATTGGTAGATATAACTTGCCGTCAGCTCTAAATTAATTTGTTCGTTTAGTGCTTTCTCTGATTCTTCATGGAAATTTTGTCTAATTCGACTAACTTGGGCCATTTCGTTGGTTGTTTGATCAGTCACTGCTGTCGAAACAATTTTTCGTTTTTGTTAAATATATGTTTTTTTAGTTAAATAAGATTTTCCTATTCGAATTTATAGTGTTTCCTTAGATAAAATAAAAATTTCGTATTTAAAATTTTCCTTATCAGTGTAATAAATTTTGTGATAATTTTTTTAAGTAATAACACATCATCAGATTTTATAAATTCTATACAACATTTTCAATAAAAATAAATTTTTTTAATAAAATTTATTCAGATTTGATTTATCATTAGAATATTTAGATAATTGTCAAAAAATTAATTTTATCTCTTTTCTGAATGAAACAAATTTAAAACAAAACAATATTCTTTAAGTCTAATGAAGTCTTTATTTCGCATAATTAAAAAAATTTACGACTTTTAAAAATAAGTGCCTAATTTTATCTTATTTACTGTCAAATTTGATAAAAATTTTTATGATTTTAAAATACAAGTTTATAGTTATTTAACATCAAGCTGCATTTTATTATTTAATGTTTAATTTATTGGTTGGAACATAATTAATTGATGATTTAAAATTTTTAAAAGCTTTAATTTTTTGAAAAATGCATAATTTCAAGACAAGTTTCATTGAAATCAATTATAATCAGGAATGGGAAGATTTCATTTAAAATAAAAAAATTGAATAATGAAGAGACAAGATACAGAGAAAAATGAAGAGATGTTTAGAAAAAAAATATCGTTAAATACTGGGAAAAATTCATTTTAGGAAATGAGTTAAAACTTTAATAATATTATCATACAATTCAATAGATTGATTCTAAAAAAAAGAGATTTTTATAAATTCGGTAACATTCAAGAACTAATCTGATTTTAAAAAATATCTTTTAATTACTAGAAATATAAATTCAAGTTATAATTCTTAGTAAATAAAACTTTATATAAATATAAATTAGTTTTTCCTGTTTATAAAAGAAAATATATATTATTGAGCTAATTGAGATTTTTTTTTATGAATTTAAACAAAATCAGTTAATTTTTTGTCACCCTCCTCGTTTTGTAACCGAGTTTGGAATCGGCTTTGGCAGAGTTATGACAGCGTCTTTCCTTTAGAAGACAGTTGGACGTTCATCATAAATAGCGTCACTCACCCGAGCACTAGCTTGGAACAAACTAAGCGACTTCTCTCTTACTCGAGACTCGGATTCTATATTGGGAGATGGTCAAAACCAACGGCGCCCTCATACGACAAGACTTAGACTAAGGCCTATGGACCCGCCATACAGCTCTTCTGCAGACTAAGTAAAAGACCAAATGCATCGTGTGTGCATTTGGCTGCCACCAACCTCCTCTTATTTCATCAAAACTTGGGGCCCACGGCTCAGCAAAGTTAAGTTTTTTTTCAAAAATTAAAAAATGAAATGATATAAATGACCAATATGGCATCCTAATTTATAGCCTTATGTGTACACGAGTCATTTAAACAAATTTAACTAATTTAACAAATTTAGTTCTTTTATTTAAAGATCATTACAACCTGTTATAAAAATTCATTTTTTTAACTAAAATAGGAAAAAAACAGCTATTTTGAATAGATATTTAATAAGAATATAGATTCTTGATGGCTTTACTTCTAGAATTTAATATTTTTAAGGAAATAATTCATATGTATTTAAAAAAAATAAAAAAAAAATATACAAAGATAACTCTTTTTGTTGTTGCTTGTTTAAATTAATAAAAAAATGTATTGTTTTTAATTTTTATTTTCCATCTATTTGCTAATTAACAATCAAAAAATGTAATGCTAAATTAACTATTTAGTCAAATCTGACGAGTATCTTAAAATTTAAATAATATTAAAAAAACAATAAATCTCTAACAATTAAAAAAAAATTTTATAGTCATTAGACTCCTAATTTTCTAACCAATTTTAAATGCTTCGAGTGGTTTTTTGTTTGAGGTTTAAATTTTAAAAACTAATAAAAACCAAAAATAATAAAGTACATAAATAGATAAAATCAAGACTTGATCTAGTGCTTGATGAGTAAAAATTTTTAACCAAAATATTAGATTCTTTTTTTTTCTCATTTGAATTTTGATCATTGCTGTTCCTTGTCAACCGAGCTAAATACGATGGAGCATGACGAGCGGCAATTCTCGATTCTTTAGTGTAAATGTCATCCGCAATAAATGCTTGCTTATAACTGGGACCCAAGAAGAGTGGGTTATGTGGCTTGTAATTTGCCTGTACACAATCGAATAAGAAATATCTGATGTCCAAGCTTTCTTGACTGATTGGAATGGACCAGTAATTAAACTTATACATAGATGAGTTGGATATAATGTAAGCCAATGGCTCAGTTAAACTATTGTCCAATCGGGGATTTCTCCAACTAACTGCGGCATTTGTTTTGAATGGAATTTTGCCAGTTACATTTGAATTCCAATCGCTTTGCCAAAATTCATAATCTTTAAAGAAGAATATTGATGTAGCGATTGAAAATGCGCTATCAACTGATTTAAATGGCATATCTGGGTACTCGTCTCTCAAAAGCTTTGGATAACTTGGTACTAATAAATACTTTGGAGGATAAGATAAAACGACTTTGTACTTCCAAATTGTTTGATTCTAGATTAAAATTTAATTTAAAAATAATTCAATAAGGCAATAATTTTTTTTGGTAATACTTTGGTAAAGTGGTAAAGATCGTCATATAGGTATGCTGAATCAATATTACCGGGTAAACCAGGGAAGAGATCTGTAATTTTTTTTGGCCAGCCCTCGTAATCAAACAATCGCCACTTGGTCAAGCCTCTGATATGCCATATGAAGTTACCTTTGAACACAAGAGCATTTCCCCATTCTGTTCGTGTTGTAGCATCGATAACTGGATCATTACACAGATCAGCAGGTTCATCAATCAATTCTGTTGTGGTTCTAATCAAATCATGGGCTGTTACAGTATTTGGCAAAGTTGTTTCCATATCAGTACTATTTTCAGCAATAAAACTAGCTGAAGTTGAATATAAAACATCAGCATAAGTGCTCTCGGTCTCAATTGGTTCTTCTGTGGTCATATTTTCATAAGTTATATTTTCCAAATTTTGAGTAGTTATCAATTCACTAGTTGTAAAAAATTCAGGACTAGCAGTAGATGTAAAATTTTCTTGAGCAAAATCAATCTTTTGTGAGGTAAAATATTCAAATGAATCAGTAACTGGGATTTGGGTTGAATTAAATTCGTTTTCAGTTTGATTTTCAAATATTTCTTCCGCATTTAAATTATTTGATGAAGTGCTATTTAATTTTATCATATCATCATCTTCAGGAGTACTTGAAGTAGTTGTTCCAATTAATTTTAGCAATTCAAGAAATTCCGAGTCATTAATAGTATCCTCAGATTCATATGAATCTTCATATTCTTCACTTTGGTATTCATTGTTCTCCAGTGAAGGCGCAATTGTAGTAAGCATTTGAGTTGAGGTAGCAATTGATGGTTCAATATTTAA
This sequence comes from Brachionus rotundiformis, assembly GCA_016802295.1. NCBI lineage: Eukaryota > Metazoa > Rotifera > Eurotatoria > Ploima > Brachionidae > Brachionus > Brachionus rotundiformis. The sequence goes on from JAESIW010000065.1 coordinate 2,116,078, forward strand.
ATAATTGGTTTTGTTTATGTGAAATAATGCTGAATCAAGAAGGCTAGTGAGAAAACTTTTTGAAGATGTGTCTGGTGATGTAGTGACCAGCATGAGCTCATCTTGATAATACTCATCATCACTATTGAGTATATTTGAAGTTTTAGAAGTAAAATAATTGTAATCAGAAGTAAGATATGAATCTGATGTATGCTGTTCTGGTAAGTCGACTCTTGTAGTAGCCACTAGACTTTGAGAATATGGTTTTAATTCATCCGAATTTTTGTTGATTATTATTTCAGCTGTTGTGTCAACTTCGTCACTCAGATCTTCACTTTCAAAGCTTTCGGTATTCTTGCCAGTGGTAGTTGATTGTACCTTGTTTCCAGTATTATAATCCTCCTCTTCACTCGATAACTCAGAACTGTACTCAGCTGATTGAATTTGTTGTTCAGAATGGGTTGATAAAGTAGTGTTTATTTTAGTACTTTCATTATTTATCAGTCTTGTTGATTCAAAATATATTGGTTCAAAACTGCTGGCAAATGTAGATGGTACTATAGTGGTAGTTGAAGCTGTAGTAAAAGTAGAGGCTGAAGTAGCGGTTGAAGTTGGTATTGTGGTAGTTGTAGTAGTTGCAGTAGTTGTGGTAGTTGTTGTAGTTGTTGTTGTTGTTGTTGTTGTAGTGGTTGTAGTGGTTGTAGTAGGAGTTGTAGTTTTAGTTGTAGTGGTAGTTGAGGTTTCTGTTGGAACAAATTCGGTTGTCGGTGTAGCTGTAGTGACAGGAGTGCTGGTCATATGGGTCTGTTCATACAATTTGTGTTCTAAAAATTTTGAAAATTGGTATTTATAAACAAGACAGATATTTTTAAGCTTTACTTGACTCAAGTCCTAGGATCATTCGTAAGTTTTTAATATCCTCTTCGAGAATTTCTTCACCTCCAAAATAGAAGAGCGGGGACATAATTGATTTGGGGTTGCTGGAATGGTCCAAGCCGAACAAATGACCAATTTCGTGTATCAATACTGATAACAGACGGTTGCCATAGCCCCAATTTTCAGAGTCATCCTTTTAAGTCATTTATTTTTTGTACTAGAATAAGAATTAAATTCATAATTTCAATTACCAAGTGAATGTGTCCCCTAAATGGTGATCGATTGTTGCTCAGTGAGCAAGAATGGGCCAATTCACCATCGATGCCGTCAAAGAGCATCGAATCACCATGATTTCCCTCGGCAAAGTAAATGGTAATGTTACTGTTTTCATATATTTCGTCGATTTCGCTTAATTTCCTCACTCTCACATCACCATATAAATGTTTAAGCCAAATCTTAAAAAAATTTAAATTAAAATAATAATTTTATTCTAAAATTTTATCTCACATTGAAAGCTTTTTCAACTAGTTTTTCAACTGCTTCGTTTGAAATCGTCTTGGAAAATCTATTCAAATATGGATTGTACTTTTTGATTGAGTAAGTCAGCTTTCTTAGGCCACGTCTTAGAATACCTTTAAACAAAAGTAAAAATTTTTATGCATTTTTTATATAAATTTTAACTAACTAAAATCATTTGTTCTGAAACTTAAAAATTTTGAAGAACTAAATTGTAGATCAAAGTCTTTGTTGCCACATCTTGGCTTGGCCATTTTCATTATTGTCTCCTCGTCTATTTTACCTGAGCGCGTAATGTTAAACATTGTCTGAAAGATTACCAAACCACGGTAAATATCTCTGGCATTGTTTTGCATAAACTTAAGAGAATCGTCAGCATGTTGTTTACACACGTTTTCATTCATGTAGCCATATCGGCACAGGTAGCTCTTAATTTAAGGTTAAAAATTCACCGGACATGTTTCTATTACAGTAAGTGTACCTTGACCAAGTGAAATTTTGTCTCATCAACAGTAATAAAGTAAGATAAGACCTGATGATGTGATATTACAATAAACAATATTAATTTTGGTATTAAACTGCACTTCATGTTTTTCATTGAATAAAAAAATTTGGTTTGATTTTTCGGATGAAATTTTCTCAATTTATATATTCGATTTTTTCTATATGAACTTTTATGTCAACTTATTTTTAATCACTTTTTTTATGTCAAAAGGAATATAAAGTCGACTTTCTAAATAAAAGAATAAAAGAAAAGGCTTAAAATAAAATTATCTCCTGTTCCGCATCTAATTTTGGGCTTTATATATTAAAATAGAGGAGACTCTAGTTGATATTTAAACTTTTGATTTTGAATTTTATGCTTGTAATAGGATGTCTAAATACTAAGTGTATTTTAATATTCTTAATACTAAATTAGAAATTAAATTGTAAAGAAATAAATTACAATTCTAGTTCGGGATTAATGGAATTGGTAACCATAATCCATAGACTTTTAAATACAAGTTGATATTTTGATTTGTTTTTAAATATCAATTTAATACGTGGTGCTCTATGCAACCAAACTTGACCAAAAAAATTGATGTAACTAGCAAAAGTAAATTAGACTAATTAAGGGACGTATACATTTATTAATCTAAATTCAAATAAAACTTAAATTAAACCTCATCAGCTGTATTCGACTTTTGATTGCGATATTTTGCGGTCATCTATTGAACGTGACTAGACCAGCAAATTTATTTGGCATAGGCTTTGACTAAGGTTTAGATTGTGCTCCTATCTAGATTTAAAAATATCAAAAACGCAAAACAAAAGCAAATAGAGACGCCAATACTTGCTTTTACAAATTCTTTTCTATTAATTGGTTGTAAATATGTATATGAAAAAAATATTTACATTTTATCTATTTGCAATGGTTGTAGAGCCAATGTTTGGCAGGTATTCATAGATCGAAGATTAGGGTTGTTTAGATATAAAAAAATAGTGCTCTTATTTGAATAAGTACATTTAGGACCTAGGAGAGTTCACTGAATCAACATGTATAAAATAAAAAAGTAGAAATTATTTCAGGAAAGGCTAACATTTTCAATTAAACAAAAATGTCCTTAGAAATTATATTTCTTATTAAATTAAGTATATAAATCAGATCAAATGAAAAATTTTTGACAAAACTGAATTTTGAATAGAATTTCCTCAGACTTTAAATAGCTCTACAACAAAAAAATTTATAAATATTTGATTAATAATCTGTCTATACACTAATAAAAGTGCTAAAGTATTCCCAAAATATTCAAATAAAACTTATTTTCCAATTAGTCTAGATAATAAAAATTGACCAATAATTTACTTGTTGCCAAGTTCCGAATATATGTAGCTTTACAACTAAAATCATTTCTATCGTCTCTTTCAATATTTAGTTATTATTTTTTTAATTAAAATCAAATTTAACCAAATTTAGAAAATAATCTGACCGCATAGTGGTAGTAATATTATCAAAAATTAATATTTAACGATTTCAGAACCTAATAAGATACAGATTGGAAATTAGATATTTTTTAACAAGACTTGTCGTCATTTTTTAAATTGATCTTTTTATATTTTAAATTGAATAGAAGAAAAAATAATGATAATGGATCACTTATTTAGAAAAGGAACCTTATACCAATAGACTTATTTTTACTGCTTGATAATGCTCTCAGATTTTATCTGAAAATTATTTTATTTATGAATTTGGTTTCTTCAATTTAAATATCTCAATATTAAAATTGCTACATAAAAAAATACAATTTAAAATTAAAGATGAAATGATTAAATTTTTAGAATTTAAATTATTTTCATCAATTTTTTCTTGATAAAAAGAAGATAACAAAAGGTCAATTTGACTCTTGTTTTATTTTTTTTAAATTTATTGTTATACTAAATAATAACTTTTTGGTATCACACCATTTTTGATTTATTTATTTATGATAAAACTTCATTCTTAAATGTTTCAAAAAAATCTGTTTACCAATTTTATTGGCTATAATAATTTATTCTCAAATTCAATGTCATAAATTTTAAAATTATCTTATCATTAGTGTTTTTAGAAATTAAAAACAGCTAAAGATTATTGAAAATATTTTTAGATATAGATAATCTGAAATATGGATGAAATTTATTAGCTGTATTCAATACATATTATTCAGTGCTGATTTTATTAATCAAGAAAATAATTAACTTTTTAATTTAAAAAATCTGATTTTGAAGAAACTTGATCTTTCAGCCTTTGAAATATTTTTATAAAACTAAAAATTGTTTAAATACAGTTATAAAAAAAACAGTAAAAAAATTAATTAATTTTATTAATCAAACATAAGGAGTATAAATGCAATAAAATCAATAATTGGATTGATATGACAATAATATTGATAGCTATCCATATATATACCATATTCTTTAGTTGAATTTATTTTCAAAAAAACCATCAGTTAAGTATGAAGCAAGCAATACTGTTTTGTACAAATAATCTCTTTATGATAAATATAATAAACATAAATATGTAAATGTACTAGAGCATCCCAGTTAGACTTGTTGATGATTTGGTTAGACAATGTTTCATATTTCTTTTTTTTTTTCCATGGTTTTTCCATAAAATTAATATCTTTAAACCTTACTTTTTTATATCCTTTGTTATTAATCAATTATTTAAATAATTTTGGAAAAATATAATCAGTAAGCTTTCTCTATTTCTCTCTAAAAAGTAAAAAAATTATATAATTTTAAACAGCTTTTACAATTTATCTATTAAAATCTTTATTTAAAATAAATCGAATGCTATTTAAAAATAAAAATATTTGGATTAATTGTAAATGAAATGAAGCAGAGTTTAATTGAAGTGGTTTTATAGTCGACTGCCATCAGCATTCTCACACAATTAGAATTTTTGATTTTTTATTGAAAAAATCAAGTCAAGCTCATAATAAAAATCTCAGAAAAAAAATCAAGTATATCTTTTTTTTCAGCTTAAGATTAATTTACTATTTAAAATGAATTGATCAATGATTTTATCAAATTTTATTGCATTATTTCCAGTTTTTCGTGGGATACATCATCGATCGATATTTTTCAATATATTTAATGATGAAAATGTTTAAAAACTTTCTAAATTAGAATAAAAATCTTTTTTTAATTCATCTAATCAGGATTAAAGATAGTTTAAAGATGAAATTTAAATTTATAAAAATCACAAAAATAGTTATTATAAACTCGTTAATCATTTCAATATTTTAAAATAATTTAAATACAAATTGAATGAATAATTACATAAACTAATGGGAAAAATAAGTAATTTAATTGAGTTTTAAAATGAGTCTTTAATATATCAATAATTAAGCACACAAGTTTTTACTTAAGTCTGCCACTAGGTAGTCTTTCTAACTACCAAGCCCAAATGATTAACAATTGATTATTTAATTAATAAAACTCGAGAGTATTTCTGAAAAATTTACATCATGAATACAATCAAGACCCTATGTTGTTATCTAACAATTTTTTTAATTTAACAAAATTAAATAAAAGTGATTAGAGTAACCCAAAATATCAAATTAATGGCTTATAATTTAGTTGAGTTATATTTAAATTAGAAAATAAAATTATCTTTCTTTTAGATCAATATCTTTTCAATATTCAATTTTAAATTTCTTTCATCAACTAAAAAATGCTGAAAACTCAATGAGTAATTAATTTTTTTCAATAAAAATCTTTTCAATAGCAGAATCGAGTAACTTTTCTGTCTTTTCTTTTCTAATTGTATTTAAGCATTTACATTTATTTGAAAAATTTCATTTTTGTAGATAATTTTATATTAGAAGAATTTGTTTCTCTATCAATTACATATTTTTATTTGGCAAAAAAATTTACATAAAATTTCGAATTGGATTCAGTGTCGAAAAAATTGAGCATTGCTCAAAAACTGAGCCATTCTCAAAAAGCAAACGGCTCACCAAACAAAAAAGATCTTGATTTGGACACTGTTTCTATCGGCTCCATTGTGGACGATAATCAAAAGAAGAGTCAGGGTAGTGCGCCGCGAAAATCATCGGTTCTGCGGCGTTGGGCTCAAAATAGTGACATACCTTACATAATTGGAGCTCAAATATCTGAAGATAATCATGGTATTTGTGGCAAAATCTTGGTATCTCTATCATGGTTTTTGATTGTTTTATTTTTTCCATTTTCTTTATTCATTACCCTTAAAGTAGTTCAGGAATATGAGTAAATTAAGCACTTAATTTTTAAATTGGTATTAAAACTTTATTTTAAACAGACGTGCTGTCATATTCCGATTAGGTCGTCTAATGAAAGGTGGTGCAAAAGGACCGGGGTAAATAGAAAAAAAATTTTTCAAATTTTTTTAAAAATTAGTAGCCTTTTTATTGTTCTACCTTGCATTGAATCCTACACTAAAGTTGACATGCGTACGGTAAGCTTTGATGTACCACCACAAGAAGTACTTACCAAAGATTCTGTTACTGTAGCTGTTGACGCAGTTGGTAGGTGTTTTTTATAAATTAAATGTAAAAAAAATCAATTTTGACCTATTTAAAGTTTATTATCGAGTATTTAATCCTGTAATCTCAATAGCAAATGTTGAAAATTCCCAAGAATCAACACGTTTGCTGGCTCAAACATCGCTTAGGAACGTTCTGGGTACCAACTCACTTGCAGAAATACTTTCTAATCGAGAAGCAGTCTCATCATGTATGCGAGAAATTCTAGATGAGGCAACAGGTAAAAATTTTCCTTAATCAAAAACTCAAAAATTAAAATTTGTCTTCTTAAAGATCAATGGTATTTTTTGGAATAAATAGATTAATATAAATTGTATTAATTATTTTGGTAAATAATAAAAGGGGAATTAAGGTTGAAAGAGTGGAAATAAAGGATGTCCGACTGCCTATACAATTGCAGAGAGCGATGGCAGCAGAGGCAGAGGCTACTAGAGAAGCTAGAGCTAAGGTAATAGCCGCTGAAGGAGAGCAAAAATCATCTAGATCACTGAAGGAAGCATCTGAAATACTTTGCCAATCTCCTTCAGCAATTCAACTTAGATTTTTGCAAACATTAAGCAATATTGCTGGCGAAAAAAATTCAACCATTGTTTTTCCTTTACCAATCGACTTTTTGTCCAATTTTATTAATGATCAATCCAAGGCTGTTAATTTAATTAGACAAAGTCCATGTGAAGTCTGCAACGATTCAGACGCCAGCAATTCAATTAAAAAATTTGATTCTACAAAATTGCATAACAAACCAAAGGATTTTACAGATTTGTAAGCAAAAATTAAATTATAAATCAATTAAGTTTTATGTTTTATTTATTTTAAAAAATTTTTGCTTAAATTTTCTCATTTTAAATATCTTTAATAAAATAAACAATGTTTAAAATAAATAATTTTTTTTCAAAATAGGTCTAAAGTTATTTTTTCAAAATTGATTTAATCTCCTTTTCTCTATTCTCTACAAGAAAATTTTTGTCATTCATTTCTTTAGCATTCACAATGGGATGCTTTGCGTTATCAATTGAGTTGTTAATGGCTGTGTCCACAGGTCTTGATATTTGATCATAAGGATTCTGTGGCGGAACTCTAGTTTGAATAATTGAAAAGTCTCCAGCTAGACTAAAATTATCTTTTGAAATGTGCATCGGAAGCTCTCTAAAAAAAAAGATCTATCAATTCGAGAAAAGGGAAAAAAGGGAATTTATTTACCTATGGAAGGCAGCTGTCGTTGTATATGGTCTTCCCATTCTATCATAATGAGACACACTTGTTGTTTTGAAGTTATGGACATGTCCAGTATATCCAGGAATGTTAGGCTTGCTAAAAATTTCAAAATATTTAAAAGATTTTTCCTGCAAAAATTTTTTTTACTAATTTGGCTCTGGTTCCTTAGGCTGTTGGGTTCTTAAGACTGTATATGGGGTAAACTTTTCAATTACGTCGTCCATTTGCAATATATTCTTGCCACCAACGTGTCCAGAGTAACCTGGTAAATGATTACTTCGAATAGATGGTGCAGTACTTGAAAAAATTAGCTTAAAAATTATTTAAACCATTCAATATATTTACAAGTCAACATCAGCTCGAATGAAATTATTGTTCCGATATTGAACTCTATCCCAGGCACTTCCAGCAACAGTCTAAATCAATTTGGAATAATACGTTTTAGTTGAAAAATAAAAAAAAAATTAAATACTTGGTATATTTGTGGATGAACTGGTCCAGGAGCATTAGGCTTCAGTGGATCAGGTTTACCAAACTCATATGTTGTAATAGGCGCATGTAATTTTTTTGGTACTTTATTATCCCAATTTACATGCCCATACATTCTTTTAGATTAAATTAAAAAATAAAAATATAATTTTTACTTCTATACTCTTTTGTTGAGCTGGTAAAACGATAATTTTTGGCCATTTCGTCTCTTACACTTTCATCATTATAGCTTATTTTCATTTTCTTTTGGAAAAAAATTAGTTAAGTTAACTTCAAACAAATTAATGTACTAATTTGGCTAGAATTTACCAAAAATTTGGTACCAAGAGCAAAAGTTAAATACAAATAAATTCGAGTACAAAATCCAACTTGACAATATAATATCAATATATCATTTATGTATTTACAAATAATCAAAAATTAAGTTATCAGATTTCATTTATATTCTATTTTTATTAGTTTTCTTAAAACATAGCCTGAAACCATAGTTTTCTCGGAGCTTATACTTGCCAAAAAAGTACTCTTATTTAATAATTATATAAACCGGAAAAATATCCTTCAATCGATAAGGATTATTTATAAGAGATTCATTATTTGTTGATAATTTTGCATCATTAGTCCAGCCTAAAAAAAATTTATAAAGATTTTTTTTTGTTAATTTTTTAATTACCTCCTAATCTAGACCTGAGAACAATATCTGAAATTTTGTTTGCACTCCACTTTAATTCAGGATCACCATCGCCCTCACGTGAACGCCTTCTTAAACAATTAACTTAAAAGATAAATTAAAAAAATAACAAACTTTAATTCATCGATTGCTTCGTTCCTTGTTCTAATAGAATGACTATTCTGAGGGATACTTGTCTGAGGCTCAATTTTTGCTTTACCAAAGGTTCCCAAATGAGTTTTTTCCCGTTTTAAATAAACTTCGCCAGCTGGACTAATAAAGCCACTACAAGGATCCAATATTCTAAATTCAGTTCTTTTTTTTGTTACCGTTGGCATTGGTGCATTAACAGCTACATTGTCATCACAGCAATTTACTCCATAATTTAGTGGACCTGTTGCATTTGGGATGTGGAGTTCACTGAAGTTTTTTTCATTTTTGTACTGGGTTATGTCTGTTTCACCAGCATTAGTGTCAGGTTCAAGAAATGTCTTAAAATTTGGTCTTGACAAATTGGTAGAGCTTTCCAGAGTGTACGGCGCATTTGCGAATACTTGAGCCATATTCAATTAAGTCATACAAAAAAGGAAAAAATGATAGAATAATTAGAGATAATTTAGAAAATTAAAATTAAAAAAATACACTATGTTTATTTGATATTTATTGTTAGGATTTAAATAAGAGTTACTATAGATACGAGCTCTAAACAGAATGGTGTATAAAAGCTTTAAAGTTTCGAAAGAAAACGAGTAGAGACCGATTTTTTTTTACTATTTTAAAAAAAATGAATAAAATTTTTAAAGCTTTATTAAATTAGCTAATAGCTTTGTTGTAGTAGAAAGGATTTTTTTTGTTTGGAAAAAAGGGCCTGACCGGGGATCGAACCCGGAGCCTCTCGCACCCAAAGCGAGAATCATACCACTAGACCATCAGGCCATATTTTAAAAAAAATAAATAAAAAGTTGTTAATATAATTTTATTTCATTAAAGTTAGAGTGTAGCGTGGTGGTTGTTCATTGGTCTCCAAATCAAGCTCTGGATAAAGAGTGCACAATTTTGTGATCTAATTAGTTATTTAAGCATTAATTTTTCAATGATAGACTAAAATTTACCTTCAATATTTGCTGTCTAAAAATTCTATTAAAATAAAAAAATTAAATTAACTAATTTAATTATTGAATTTCGTCTCATTATTGTATAATTCTAAATTTAATCTAAAAAAATGCTTGCCAGAATATATTAAACAAATAAAAAGAATGTAAATTGGCAAACATTTATAAAGCTTCCCACAAGCTTACAAGAAATGATTATATTTTCTAAATAGAAACCATTCAACTTTTGAATCAGCCTTGAATGCCATCAACATACCGACATCAATTCGATAAAGTGACGGTTTATCACTCAATCGTATTGTTGACTGACCGAACCACACTTGACTCTTGATTGACTTAATTTTTTTCGTTTTAAAAGACAAAAAAATTTAGATAATTTTTAAATGCTTACCTCTATATTAATAATATTACAATAAGTTCTGCAAAAGCCTTTTTTGTAGTAATACAGCCTATCAGTCATCAAATCAATTTTTAATTTGTAGGTTTTCCAAAAACGACCTTTGATTTTTGCCTTAATTTAATTTAACCAAAGAGTCGCCAAAAACCTACCATCCCAATGTTTGACTTTTTTCTTGAACACTAATGACATTAACTCAAAATCAAAAAAAAAGTAAAAAATACAAAACAAAATAAACTAATAAATAATTATTTTATTTAAAAAAAAATATATAAATGCTTTAAGCCAATTATTTTAATTTCCATAGTATTTAAGATTAAATTAGTTTTTAAATTTTTGTTTTAAATCAAATTAGTGTAAAAAAATGTAAACGAAAAAAAAAAAAACACTAATAAGATCATGTTTACAAAGTTCAATTTTATTTAACACTTGGATAAGCATATCTTCCCTGGTTGCCATTTGTCATCTGCTCCAATTGTTTACGCATCAAAACTTTAGAATCTTGACCGATTAGTATTTGCTGCATTAAATTGTCCTGTACTGGGTAATTGGCGCCATAAATATCCATATCATTCGGGTACGAAGTGCGCGACTGGTTATGACCCGACTTCCCAAATTGTTTCTGAATATTTATCTCTTGCAGCAAATGTTCATTGGTGGACACCAATGATTTGTGGCTTTCTTGCAGCATTGTGGTCAACTGCTGTAATTGTTCATATTGTTTTAACTTTATTTTCATTATTTCAATATCTCGCTTCATGTTGCTGTTTTGTGTCTCCATTGAGCTAAGTGCGTCCTCTTTCAATTTTTGCTTGTCAGATTTTTCGGCAAGCTCCTTGCGCAGATTTTTCAGCTCTTCCTGTGATGCCAGATATTTTTTTTTCAAATTATCCTATCAAAAATAAAAAAATTAATTAAAATTTTTGAAAAAAAAATCTTATATATAAATATTAAAAATAATTAACAATTTCTGATATCAGTCCCTTGTACGACTCGGACTCGGCTTCACATTTTTTTTGGTTCAATTGATAGTTTAGCTTACGGTTCTCTTCCTGGAGAACTTTCAATTGATAGTTAGATTCAAAGCGATCTGTGCCATTTTCATTTAAAATTTGCTTGGCAGCGCTTAAAAATTTTTGATTTTTGTGCAAAGATTTTGATCCATTCCAGTATCTGTCAACCAAGTCCAGGAGCACATAAATTTGACTCTTAAAACAAGTATTGGTAAAAACAAACATTTATTTTTTATATTCTTTACTTTGTTTTCTTCGTTGGTATAGTCATGGTCATTTTTTCTTGTATCTGAATTGTCCTCATAATCTTAAATATTGATTTTTAAATATTAAATATTTAATTTTAATAGGATATTTTACGTGGATTAGGCGTAAAATTTGCACGCGATTTAAAATTGGTGTAATGCTCGGACTCATCATTCATATTGAAATGATTGTCTTTTAAAATAAAAAAGCATAAGCTTTGGTAAAAAAGCAAAGCATTTGTTAAAAAAAGAAGATAAAAAAAACTTTAACAGAATTAGGTTAGAACAAGAGTTTTTAAGGCTTAGTCCAAAAAAAAAAACACCTGAGCAACTGCGATACGAATTTAAGTCATAGTAACTGTCTACTTCATTAAAATGAACAGATTTCTGTTTAGATAACCCTTTTATCAAAAATGTTTTCTCAACAACTGAGTCATAGTCATGCACAAAATCTTACTTGGTACATCATTGTTTAATGACCTCAAATTCAGCATACTACAGCTTTTAGTTTTTTTTAAAAAGTCACTATCTGTAGTATTACATCCTTTAATTATGTCTTTCAAATCTTGGCAAAATTTATTTCAAAAATAAATAATCCAAGGTTACTTACTTGTAGAGAAATCCTGAGATCTCTGTCTTTGGTCATTTTCATAATTTTTTAAACTCAATTGATTGAGTTCTATATCATCTTCATCGGTGAGCCCGGCCGATCGCTTGGCAATGTTAGATACTGACTTTACCCTAGAAACTACTGGATTGTCCAAAGCATTCTTTCCATTTTGTCTGCTTTCAGCTTGAAGTTTGTGGTAAAGAGAATTGGCCATTTGTCGCTCACTTTCTCTAATACTTCTGTCATCTAGAACTCTCAGTGATGGTAGAATATTTATCAAAAAAAGCCTATAGTCATTTTCCTCTTTAGTTACTGGATTCAGTCTTAGATCCAACTCGACCAAAGCTGAATTATACTTTAAACGTTCTAAGTCTTTTAAACTTCCAATGTTATTATAATACCTAAAAAAATTAATTACTTTTTTTTAAAGTTTGTTTTTAAGTTGAAAATACAAGTTGAGTTTTTCTAGTAATTTTAAATTTTCCAGACCCTCGAGACTGACAAGAGTGTTCCTGGAAAGATCGAGCTCTTTGAGACGCGAAAACCGAAAAAGAGAATTTCCAAGATGAGATATTTTCTCATGATATGTTCCAGGCAGTGACAAAGTCTTTATGTCATCTAAGATATGAGTAAGGTTTAGTCACGAATTTTAGTATTGTATTTGCAGTACCTAAATTGTCATGTGTGATATTTAGCTTTTTACATATCCATTCTTCTGTAATCATGGTTGAATTTGCTTCCATTTTTGTTGGTGATCGTCGAAAGGCGTTTCGTTTTGGCTAATGAAATATCAAAATAAAATCTAGTTTGACTGAAAGTTTTTGAAGAATAAATAATTCTAGTTAGAAAATAAAATAAAATTTATAATTATATATTTTGCTATTTTTGATGTATATTTAGGCTATTTCAATCACGGGTTACTAAGCGACAGGTATTATATTAGTTGAATTAGCAAAGGAAAATAAAATAGAAAAAGAGCTGACCAACCAATTTGATATGGAAAAAAGAGCTATAAAATCATATTTCAGTCAAGTTTAGTACTTGTTTCTAATTAATGAAAGCACAACTTGCATCAGAGCAATAATCTGACAATTGAATAGCTTATGGACACTCGTATAAAGTTATGTAATTTAAATAATAGATATTTAAATAAAATTGTTATATTGTTTTGATTGGTATTATAAATAAATTTTTACAAGTAAATAAAAAAAATCATTTATAAAAGCCCTTTAAAATATTTATAAATCTTATATGGTTTTACTACTTGGGAAATTTAATTTTTTTGAAAAAATTGTTTATCCAAATGATTATTCTTACTGTAAATTATGAAAATATTTTTTAAAATAATTTTATCAAACTTTTTATTTAAAATTTAAGAGACTTATAAACAAAAAATTGAGGAACAAAATTGTCAAGATTATAAAAATGTTTTTTTTTCAAAAGAAATAAAATCAAGTGTTTCTATTAATTATACTTAAGAACTTTAAGTTAAATATCCTTTTAAATTGAGGAAATTTTCCTATGAAATTATATATTAATCGCTTAATTAAAAAAAGAATTTTATTACACCTATTTATTTTTAATTTAAATTAATTTACATTTGGTCCAGTTTTTTGGTTCATATATTTTAAATTTTTGAAATAGCAAAAAGAATTTAAAACCCATCCTCAAACTAATTATACTCACACAATCTCAAATTTTATCTGATTTATATTTTATCCCTGGTTCATTCTTGAAAAAAATATTTTTTATTTAATTTTGGAAAGCTAACAGGCTTTGGAATATATGGTTATGAAAATGTCCAATTATCTTAAAATTAAAAATGATGTAATGGTAATGATAAAATTATTTTAATTTACAACCAGACTTAACAAAAGATTTTTCTAATAGTTTTTTTTATTAGTTCTTTGGACTGAATTAAGATGACAAAAAAATTTTAATTATTAAGAGAATCAAAATTTAATTAGTTCTTGGGACTGACACAATGCTACAAAGGTTTTTATTTGACTTTTTAAATTCTAGATTTATTGAATAAGAATTAAATTGATCATTTTAATTAGAATTGATTTTTAATAAGTTTAATTAGAATAGAAGATTTAAACTTTTTATTTTTTAAAATAAAAGTAGTAATTTTGTAACTTTGAATTTGAGTTTTTTTTAATTACAATAATGAATTGAAATTGTATGCTCTATAATGACTTAGCAGATCTGCCTTTTCTATTTATTTAAACGACAATTATGGATCAGGATATGAAAAAATTACGTATTATAAAAAGAATGACAAAAACTTCAATTTATAAATCGAACCCAGGAATCGGCATTGTTAAATTTGTAACCAAAAACAAAAACAAAATAAAAATGCCAAAGCTCAAGTTCAGAAGGAGCAAAACATATTCCATGAATTGCGGTACATCGTACTTACAGAGCCCGTTTTGATTTTTCAGAACTTTAGCTTTAGCTTTTTTGTTTTTTTGTTTTTGTTTTTGTACTAAAATTCACAAAGTTTTGAATTTTTCAGAATCATAATATTGGTAGTACAAAGGATCGCATAGATCGACGAGCCACTCGAGAAAGAAAAGGGAGAGAGTATGAAAGGGAACATAGAGTAGCATCGTCGAAAACTATTCTTCAACTCCAATCTGATTTATTTGTATAATAAACATGCAGCGTACAACAAAACAAAAAGTGAAGAGTGTTTTGAATAATTTTAATTTGTTAATTTATATAATATTTTTATATATTTAAATCTAACCAGAATTCCTAAATTAATTATTTCATCTTAATGCCATTAAGGACTCGGCAAGCTTGTTAAACTGACTTTAATCGAAAGTGATGTATTTCAATTTTTGAAAAACATTGGTTGATCACTACTGGATTTTTTATCAATATGAATATTATCCGTTTGGATATGTTTGGATATCTTTATATTGATACAATAAATCTGAGTCTGGTCAACGAAGAATAAAGGTTAAAAAAAAAATTTTTAAA
The DNA here is from genome assembly GCA_016802295.1 of Brachionus rotundiformis. Taxonomy (NCBI): domain Eukaryota; kingdom Metazoa; phylum Rotifera; class Eurotatoria; order Ploima; family Brachionidae; genus Brachionus; species Brachionus rotundiformis. Next base: position 2,131,233 of record JAESIW010000065.1, read on the forward strand.
AGCTGGACAAGAAATTGATTCGGGTGAGAAAGTTTCTTTATGAAAAAAAAATTGTATTTAAATTAATTATTTTTTTTTATTTTAGAAAAAAAATGGTCAATCACTACTGGATTTATTATCCATATCAATATTATCCGTATGGATATATTTGGATACCCTTTTATTGGAACAATAAATCATTAGGGCCCGACGAAACCAGGAAGAAGGCTGTTAAGCACTATGTGGAAGTAAAACCAATGCTTCCACCATTCAGATTAAAATATCAAGAGCAATGGTAAAAAAAAACTAAAAAACCAAAAACATAAATTGTTATTTTAAATAATAAGATACTTTAGAGCTATTATTGTTTGTTAAGACGCCCATATCTGAAAAACCCAATTTTACTAGCTCCAAATTATTCAATTAATAAAATTTCTTAATAATAACACTGGTGGTTAGATCATCAATGCCAAAAAAAATTTAATTTAATTTTAATTTTTAGATGGACATATGCTCCACTGACTGCACCGTTTGAGCTCGACGTTGGCATGCGCTTTAATTATCAACGCATGGTCATACCCATGTAGTTTCCTTGTAGATTCCTTTTCTGTTTAGTTCAGAAATTTTATTTATTTTATTAAAAGATAATAAGAGTTTAGAAAATGCATATAAATTATCAAGTCAATAAATAAGCATTTGAGTAAGATAGATCAGAATTGACATATGCTCTACTGACTGCACCGTTTGAGCTCGACATGGAGTTATCTGAAACCATGCATAAGAAAAAAAAGGTGTAGAAATTATTATTAGATGAATTGCCAACTGAAATTTGAAATCATGAGAGAATTCTATATGCAACAAAATGCCAAAAATATACAAGTCATTTGAAAGAAGAAAGAACTTGTTCAAATGAATAAATAAAAATTAATAATTAATTTAAAAAAAAAATTACTTAATAAAAAATTTAAAAGATTTCATATCTTGTTATCGAAATGATTTGATTGACTGTATTTCGAAAAATTTGCTTTTTATTTCGATTCGATTCAGCTATCTAAAAAAATTGATGAAAATTTAAAAAAATTTATAATAAATGTAAAAACTAAAAAGAATAAAAATTAATTTAAAATAAAGCTAAAATGAAAAATTGCGAATTCATAGTGAAAGAGTAATTATTTAAAATATTTAATAGGATATAATAGAAAAAATTCATAAACAATCAAGGAATCGCCGAACAAAACGGATGGATCGAAAAGCTGGTTGGGATTGTCAGACGATGGTGAGATGCTTGGAACGGCTAGGTCTGCCGGTGGTCGGGTGATTATTTGACGTGGCCTTTTAGTCGTTTCTCTCTTATAATTTGAAATATCTTGTTAAAAATCCTAATTATATTCACTGAAACAAAACGAAAAGTCATAGCTTATTGAACTCAATAGACTTTTGTTTGTAGACAACTGTGTCAATTTTAATATGCTAATAAACTATTATTTAAGTAGATACCTAAATTAAAGCTTTCAAGTGTTTTTTATTTATTTAATTTTATTTTTAAAAAAGAATGTGAAGATTTTTCATATTTTTATTAAAACATTTGTTCTTAAAAATTTAAAAATACTTAAATTACAAAGGTTATATATTTATCTTTATTTAATTATTTATTTATTAAATATTACGTAAATAAATTAAGAAAAATTAAATTTTTATTTTGTTTTATTTTACAAATTATTATTTTTATATTTAAGTTTTATTAATATTATCACTGATTGTTTCGTTTGGAGAATTTTTAACAACTTTTCTACGCCTTCTTCGCTTTGGTGGTGCGGGTAAAAGAGACTGGTCGATTGGCTTACAACCTCCACTTTTTTGTAAAATACTTGTTAAACCTGCTATGTATTGAATGGCTAGACGAAGGGTGGCTATTTTGGATAAACGTTGATGTTCACTTAAATTGGTTTTGGGAACAATTTTTCTCAAATCGTCGAAGGCATCGTTTAGTACATGCATTCTGTTTCTTTCTCTTAAAGTAGCACCATTCCTGAACTGTTCACTCTCTTCACTTGCTTTGCTTCCAGCGTAATGGTTTCTCTGTTCAAATTGATTCATATCATCCAGAATTCCGAAAGACTTGCGAATTTGTTCATCATTTTTAGTTTTCTGATGGACATTATTTATAAAACAAAAGTCTTGTTCAGTAAAAACTTTTGGATTTAAAAATTGACCATGACCAATCTCTAAGTTATAATTGGCCTCAGTATGAGAAGTCCAATGGAAATTTGTTACATCACAACTAGGCTCCGATTTTATTTCTTTTTGAAAGTTTTTATCTTTAAACTGATAACCAAAATTTTGAAATTGACATATTTTGTTTTCAAAATTTAAATTATCTACTACCGAATGCTGATTGAAAGCATTCAAATTTTCGTAAGAACTGTTTTGATGTTGATAAATCTCTGGCTGATTATGATGATAGCTTTCATAAAACATATTTTTATGAAATTTTTGGTAATTTTCTGCTTTACAAGATTCCTCTAAAAAGCTTGTTTCTTGACAAAATGATTTAATTGTAGACCTGCATGTGTTATAATTTAAATCGTAGCAAGTAGAGTCTGCATTTTGACTAATGTAAGAATAAGGCAAATGGTACATTGTAGGCAAAATACAAATTGAGAATTTCAATTATTTTTTAATTAAAAACTCAGCTAAGATTTTTTTTATTTAGTTTGGAAATTAAAGATAACTTAAAAGAGATAATTTGTAATTTATAACAAGATTGGTATTAGCTGAGTTGCTGGAGCCATATGCTTTTAGAAAGCAAGAATGATCAAATTTTGGACTAATCAAATTAGTTGCGATTTAATGAATTTTTGAAAAATGGAATTCGAAATCTTAAGCTGAAACTTTATCAGGTAATTGTATCAGATATGATAATAAAGTTTTAAGTATTCGATTCACGAGCTCTAACTGTTCGTTCAGAATTAATTCATTTTACCAGCTAGATTGACTTGTGATTGTACAAGATAGCTTGTTAAGATAAAAATTTAAAATTAAATTGAGCATAAATGAGTTTTTAGGCCTAGTTTAATTGATAATATACTTAGATATTATATTTCCAGTTAAATTTAATTTATTTAACATTCAATTTAATCAAACGGAAACTGATTTTTAGTGACTTATGGTCTATTTGACTCTTGCTGAGATATTGTATAATTTATTTAATATCATTTTATTCAAAGATAACAACAGCTTAGAAAAAGCAAATAAATTTCATCTTAAATCAATATATAAGCATTTAAGTAAGATAAAAACATTTTCTTGTTTACAAGACCTGATAGCATTTATTTTAATAGAAAGTGATCAATGCGATCAATTATGGTTTATCTTTGTTTCTTTGTCAGCTTATTAAATACTCTAAAATATTTGAAATCATTGGGGGATGCTGCTTAGTATAGACTTTAATTCAGGACAAGTTTGGAGAACAGGAATAAAGGCTAAGAAAAATTTTTTAAAAGCTGGACAAGAAATTGATTCGGGTGAGAAAGTTTCTTTATGAAAAAAAAATTGTATTTAAATTAATTATTTTTTTTTATTTTAGAAAAAAAATGGTCAATCACTACTGGATTTATTATCCATATCAATATTATCCGTATGGATATATTTGGATACCCTTTTATTGGAACAATAAATCATTAGGGCCCGACGAAACCAGGAAGAAGGCTGTTAAGCACTATGTGGAAGTAAAACCAATGCTTCCACCATTCAGATTAAAATATCAAGAGCAATGGTAAAAAAAAACTAAAAAACCAAAAACATAAATTGTTATTTTAAATAATAAGATACTTTAGAGCTATTATTGTTTGTTAAGACGCCCATATCTGAAAAACCCAATTTTACTAGCTCCAAATTATTCAATTAATAAAATTTCTTAATAATAACACTGGTGGTTAGATCATCAATGCCAAAAAAAATTTAATTTAATTTTAATTTTTAGATGGACATATGCTCCACTGACTGCACCGTTTGAGCTCGACGTTGGCATGCGCTTTAATTATCAACGCATGGTCATACCCATGTAGTTTCCTTGTAGATTCCTTTTCTATTTAGTTCAGAAATTTAAAATTCATCAATTTAGGAAGAATGATCTTAAACTGATATTTTATTGTCTATAATTTATTTATTAAAAATCATTTTTATTTTTTTTACTATTTGGGACGGCTTAGTCAAACGGTTCGGAGCCGCAGGATGGGCAGTTGACGCTTTTTTTACCGTTTTAGATGGACTCTTGCTGAGATATTGAATTGAACTGAATATCATTTTATCAAAAGATAACAACAGCTTAGAAAATGCATATGAATTATCAAGTCAATAAATAAGCATTTGAGTAAGATAGAAACAGAATTTTTGGTTTTTATTTATTTATTTAATAATATTAATCAATTTATAAATAGAAATAACATTATAAACCAATAATGTCACACACAAAAATTAAAAAAAAAAAACTTGGAGACCCCGAGAAAGAAAAAAGGAAGAATAAATGAATGTAAAAAAACGTAATGAGCATTCGATGGCACTCATTCTTAAATAATACATAAATACAGTAAGTACAGTAGTTTTCCCAATTACTACAAACTGACTCCTATCAACATAATTAGATGAGTCAATACCATGATTACATGTCATAGCAATGTGTAAGTATTTAACAATTTTTAAAATTATAGTCATAAATGAATACTTATAATTTGTTAATTATTATTTTATTTTCCTTTTTAAACTTTTTTTTAGTTTTTGTTAAGGCTAGAAGTGGCATTTTTTGTTTTTAATCAACTAATTTAGTTTTTTTCTGTGTGTTGTTTTTTATTTTCATTTTTTGGTTTTTGGTTGGAAAGACAGAAAATCAAAAGTCAACAGGAATTTATAATAATCTGTTTTAATATTATGATTTTTAAAGCAATTGTAAAGATTTGATTAATAAAATTTTCACTTCCGGCAATCATTTTAATTGTATAAGAATAATACCGAATAATTTAATCATATTTTATTTAAATATAAAAAAATTAAAGGTAAAATAAATTTAATTTAATTTTGAAAGTATATGAAGACTAAATTGAATGGTTTCTTATAGAAAAAAAATTAAAGATAAATTTAATTTTGTATATATAAAATTTCTAAAGCACATTATTTTATTAAAAATTATTTTAAATTGATGAAAATGCTCAAAGAAGATGCAGAATTTCTTGAACGTCTCAAATCGGACCTAGAGCATCGATACACCGAAAAAGATGGAGACTACATGCAGACATGTACCAATGAGCTTCCAAATCCACCTATTTTGAAAATAATTGTTGAAAGAAGACCATCTTATTATGAAGATGGCTATCACCGGGATTTCAGAAGAGGACGTCATTTCCGAAATCGTAAGCATAATTCGTTTCATCCATATCGTAGAGACAACAACCATCGTTATGACCGTAATGAGTCAAGTCAAGACGGGAGTCGAGGAAGTAGGCATATCAATGATTTTAGAGGAAATCGAAAAAATGAACAATCAAGTTCTACTTCTGATCAAAAATTAAATTAAAAAAAATATATAAAAAATTTATATTTTTAAATTTTATTGTATTAAGCAATTTTTTCCTTTTTCTAATACTATTTTTGTTTTTCTAATTAATTTGTTGTGAATATTGACGCAAAAAAAATAAATAAATTTTCTCTATTTTAGATTTTAGAATTTAATTCTATTATGACCCGGGTAAAGATTGATGTTCTCGATCGAAATAGAGAACGAATATTCAATAGAATAGCGACTAGGTAAGAATTACACCAAATTATGATTAAGTTAGTTAATTATTTACCAAAGGGGAGTTGTAAAATTTTTTAATGTTTGTAACCAAGAACAAAAAGACTTGGAAACTAAAGTTAAAGAAATAGCTGGGAATTCTGAACGAAAAAAAGATAAAATACTCGGCTCAATTGATAAAGGGTCCTTTTTAGACCGTCTAAAAGAAGAAGATGAGTCTGCTATAGAAAATGTAGTCTTAAATTTAAGCTTTTTTTAATTATTTGAATTTTAAAAATATACTCTTAGAACAAACCAAAGTGGAGTGTATTAAGAGATGACTTTATCATGGAAAATGGAATAAAAGAATGGAATGACGATGATAGTGACAAAGAAGATAAAAGTGACATTGAAAAAAATAAAAATCAGAAACCAAAAAATAAAAAGAAATCTTTAAAAAATAAAAAAAAATAAATCAAATTTCCATTTTTTTGAATATAATTTAAGAATTAATATTTAAATGGTGAAATCTTGACAAAAATAAAATTTATTAATTTATGAAAGGACTTTTACATTAGGAATTAATCTTGGAAATAATAATTTTAATTTCTAATTTCTTGTTAGTTTGATATTTCAAAGAGTTACATTTTGATTGAAGATAACAATTGAGTTTTTTGATTTAATTAGGCTTAGATTTTTTACCAAATATATCATGTTTAAGCAAGAGTTAATTTTTGTTTGCTTGTTTAAGAATTAATTTTTTCAAAAATTTTTTAATAAAGTTAAGATAATTTCATAAATACATTCATATTTCAAAATTTTATTCATTTTGAACATTTAAAATTGATTCATAAATTAACCTAAAAACATCTTTTTTTATAACTGGTTGAATTTAATTTATTTATCAATAAAAATTTGTAGGATTAAGATTGAAAAATAAAATAGAATAAAAGCTTTATTAATTGAGTATATTTTTTAAATAAAAAATTTAATTTAATACAAATTTTCAAATCATTTTGTCACCAAATATCATATTTCGATTGGGCTAATAATTTATTGTAAAAAATGAACCCATTTATGATATTCAGTTCATATTTGAATTAATTATAACAAATGATTATATTATCAAAAAAAACGAGCCCCTTTTTAATTTAGAAAAAAAACAAAAATACATTCATTTAATCTTAATTTTTATCGGAAAAAAATAAAAAATATCAGTTCTAAAATGATAAATTTTATATCTTTAAAGCTCTGTAAAGCTGTAATCCCTTTCAATATTCAGAATCCGAAATAGGAACGGAAAAGTAAATGCAATATTAACACCGATAGCAAAATAAGTAACATAGTTGTAAGGTAATTCGATTTTTTTCTGTTTTTTACTCTCTGGATTTAGGTGATCTAAATTATAGATAAAGCACAAAAATTTTAATAAAAATTTCTTGAACAGTTGTCTTGTACACATTACTAATACTAGGCCAATAAAGGTTCTTAAAACTCCCAAAAAGTAGCCAAACGCATTAGGAAAATGGATATCATATAGTGGTGGTTCATCCGGCTTGTGAAGGAATCCTAGTTTGTTGTTAAAATAGGATCCAATTGAGAAGCCAATGACACTTCCCATTATAATTACAGTATCTCCTCGTGCTGTACTCCACTGTCTCAATGAAGGATAAAAATGACACATCAAATAACCAATGGTAAAGACAAGTAGTGGAGAGAAATCATATTCGAGAATAAAATGATCTATTGGCTCAAGAATCGGAATAGTTATCATCAATACAAGAATGGAATATAAAACACCAGCTACTACATCGAGAATTGAATGCTTAATTATTTAATTAATTAAATTATTAAAAAATAATTAAAATTGCTACCATTCCCAAATAAAGTCTACTGCAACAAACCCATGAGCAAAAAATGACCACTATACCGATAGAAATAGAGAGGTCTATGTTATAACGTGAATAAGATAAGACTAATACTGATATTGGCAAACCAGCTGATACCATAGCATGAGTTGAGGGAAAACCGTATTCGGCTAAATACCGCTCTTCTAGCTTAACTACTGGAGGTGACGCAGGTCTTGGCATACATAAAATATCTTTGGTAGCCTGTCCCACATACATAAAAATTCCCCATAAAAATGCTACCCTTTAAAAAAAATTTCAATAAATTTATAATATCATTTATACTTTTTGGAAAAAAAAATACTTTCTTGCTATAGCACCGTCAACATTCCAAAACCAAAATGGAAAAAATAAACAGTAGAATATTTCATTTCCCATAGCAGCACCAAGATGAAAAAAGTAATACCAAAACCGATTATGAATAAGAGTGTTTGCTATTAGGTGATTGTGATCGGTAATATTTACCAGCTTTTTCGGGTTGCTGGACGTTCGCTTGTGGTTTGTCTGCTTTTTGTCCTCATTTTCGTAGCTTGAATTTTCATTTCTTTTCAATGGACTTCTTTTTTTGATCTTGGAAATGTGGTGATCTAACGACTTAGGATTCGATTCAAAGGTCGGCTCGATGCCGAATATCTTCTGAAAAGCAGCGACTAAATGTGGACTATTTAAATAGTTGATTAAATCATACATTTTTTTCTTGGTAAGTTAAAATATATTTTTCCAATATTATTAACCTTTAATATTAGATTTTTGTTCAAAAATTTAGTATAAGAAAAAAATTTAGATATAAAAATAACGTGATCTAAAATCTAATAAAATTATGTGTACTTGAAATTATCATGTCTATTAACAAAATGCTTGGAATATTTAATATTTTTCTATTTTTTAATAAGAAAAAAGACAAATCAATAAAATTAAAAAACAAATTGACTGAATAATGAAAAACAAAGAAAATTTAGATTGATTGAAATTATGAATAAGAATTGTTTTATTATGATTAAATATTTTATCTACTTAAACAAATAATATTTCCCACTTTTTTTTCAAGATTCAGATAAAATTAATTTCCCATTTGAAAATAAAATTTTAATTTTAAAGCAAAAAATTGTTAACTAATTAACTAAAATCGAATTTAATAATTAAATTATATATTTTTTTTAGTGTTGTATCAAAAATTAAAACTCTGATCTCTGAACGCGTAAATTCTTAGTAATCATTTTGGTTTACTTTGTTTACTAAAAAGAGCGCCGTATATCAATTTTGGCACTTTTATCAAGAACTATAAATACACTCGTATTTGGTTTATGTACTAAAAAAGGGACTAGAATTTTTTATTAGGCTCTTATCAAAGACCTTTACATATTTTAAATGGCAAATTTGTTTTGAGACTTAAGATTAGCTAAAAACTCAAACATTGATTTAATTTACATAAAAATTAAACTTTCGAATCAAAAATTTTCTATTTTTGCGTAGGAATGAAAATTTTCAAACTTAAAAATGTTCAAATCACCTGGTCATACTTTATATTATAATATTCACTCTGTTTTTTTAGGCAAATATTTTCCAGAAATGTGTTCTATGCCTTAAATCTAAAATTTAAAACCTAATTTATCTAGGAATTTAGTTTATTCAAGTACTATATTTTTATTTGTCAAACAAAATATGATTTTTCAACGAATATAAAGAGAGAAGATATAGTAATTATTGAGCTTAAACTTTTGGAGACTGACCGTAAAAATAAGTAAATTGTAATAAAATTTTTTAAATCTAACAATTTAAAATAAGATGAAAATAAAAGACAAAAATTATTTTTATAAACTAATTCCAACTTATTCTAATAAGACCGTGTAAGTAAAAATAAAAAGCTAAACAAAGCAAACTTTTTAATTTATATTTTAAAAATATATATTTATTTTCTACTATTAAATTACGAGAAGATAATGTTGCGTTCGTGTCAAATGGATATATTTATTTGAAAAAAAACTGAATATAAATTATCGTTTTTTAACAGGTAATAAAATATTGTAGAAAAGATAATTATCCAAAAACAAATCTCAATTATTTTAAACCTTAACAAAATATTCAAATTTCCTGTTAAAAATTAAAAAGATATTTGCATCATAAACAATTAATTATTTTAATCACATTTTTATTTTTAAAATAATATAGAAATTTATTTTATCACTTATATGTGAAATAAAAACATAATTATAATAAAATAAATCAATAAATTAATCAATTTCAAGTTTTGTTTTTCAATACATTTTATTGCTTACTTATAAATACATGATTTTTTATTTTTTTAATCTCTTACGAGTTTTTTATTATATTATTTTATTTTAAAAAATTATAGTGATTTTATTCAATCGATTTGAAAAAAATTAAATCAGCATTATTTAAGTTCTAATCGAAAAATTTATAAGCTTTAATAACCATAATAATAATAATAAAAATAGGCTACGACAGGATTTATCCTGTAGAGCAAGACACTAGAGTCTCACTATGGTAGCTAAAACGAGTATAGATAACGAAAAATGTTTATTTCTTGTTTGACTTGAAAAAATCATCAATTTTCTTTTAGAAACTGTTCTTGGTATCTACTGAAATAATGTCAGTCGTCAATCGATTCCAAATTTCTACCACTCTATTCGACTAGAAGTATTCTCTTTGACTGATCCTTTTGAGTTGTTTCACTAACCTGTACTTTCCTCCCCGTATACCTTTTGCAGGGCCTTCAATTGATAGTGAATTAGTGAGCTTGTTCGGGTTGTGCCAGTCAATAATGCTCAATCCTTTCGAAATTTTAAAGTACTCGATTAAGTCAGCTCTCTCTCTTCTCTCTTGGAGGGTCGATAGGTCCAAGATTTCCAGTCTTTTTTCATAAGAAAGTTCTTTTTTGCTCTTAACAAGTTTTGTAGCTCTAATCTGTACTTTTTCTAGTATCTTTATCTCTTTTTTGTTGTGAGAGCACCAAGCTGCTATTGCATATTCTAAATGCGGTCTTACAAATGTAACATAAAGTAGTCTAAACGATCTTTTAGACATAAACTTGAAAGCCTTGCTCAGCTGCCAGAGGACAGTGGAGGCTGTATTTGCAGCTAGCGTGCAGCCATAAGTTAATAAAATTGAAAAAAAAATGTAAAAGGCTTTATTTACTTAAAACTAGTCAATTAAAATTTATTAATTATGAAAATAAAATATATATTTTAATTTGAATGCTATGGATATTTAATGCTGAATTTAAAAAATTTTTTCATACCCTTGGATAATTTTTTATCTGCTTTTATTAACAATAAAATCTAAATATAAATGCTAGCAAGTTTAACATTATATTTTTTCAATAATTTAAATACTTAAAAACAAAATTTACCAAAAAAAACTAAAAGGTTTCATAAAAATTTAAAATTTTAAAATTAAGAATATTTTAAACTATTTTAAGAATATTTAATTAAATTGTAAATTGTAAAATTTTGATATTTCGTGAGTAAATTTTGTGAAAGAAATATTTTCACTGATGAGACAAATTTTATATTTATTGAGTCACTTTTAAATTTTATCAAATATAATTTTTTTATCTAATTTTAAAAAAAATTTGTACTTAAAAGGCACTTAAATTATGAGTTTTAAACCTTATTTGTTTATCTTTTTTTTTTCATTTTTTTATTTTGTTTTATTTTAGCTTTTTGAATTATTGACTTAAAAAGTAAAAGACAGAAAGCCGAAATTTTTGTTTACTAGCCTCTCCGCAGGCAAAGAAAATAAACAAAAATTCCATTTAACTGTTACAGATTCTACAAATGCCTTTCTTAGCACCACATCATAAAAGGTTTAATGAAAGAATTTTATTTTTTTACACCAACCTATTAAATCTAAACAGAAACATCTTTAAAAAAAAACTTGAACAAGAATCAAATAAAATAATTATCAAATCAACAAAAAATTCAATTAGTTTAAGATCAACTAGAGTTTTATGTTTATTCCTTTTAAAGTTTTCAAATCAATTTTTCTCATGCAAAAGTCTTCTTGTTGAGTAACTAGAAAGCAGTATTAATGCGAATCTTATTTTTTTCCTATTTTAATTTCAATAATTATATATATTATAATTCAGCAATTTTTTTATATTTATCATTAGTCGATCAAATATCATATAATTTTGAGTGATTGTAAAACAACTTTCTTTCCTTAACTCTCTTCATGAAATTTGTTTGTCACAAGTTACTCATTTCCTAAGTAACTAATCAAATTTAAATATATATTTGTTTGTTTTCCTTTAACTGTTCCTATTTATCTAAAATTTTTGTATTTTATTTTATTAATTATGTAAGCTTAACCAAATTGTTGCCCTAGCTCTAAAGGCACACTTTTTGAACACATAGGTTGTAATTAGCTTTTTAGAATCAAGATTTAAAATAATGCAAAGAATTGTTTTAATTTCCTTTAATTTATTGAACTCTTCATATTAATAGATAATAATAAGGATATTTTAATTTTTGGTTGTTTTCCCTAACAGCGCGTTAATAATTCAGTTATGTAATAGAATTACGCTTAACTTCTATTGAGAAAAGTTAATGAAAAGTGTATTTTAATTTAATTTTAGGCGAAAATAATGGACCTAATTTAGACCGTAAAAAAAATAGTTTTTTTTATTAAAATAAATTTATTTATATCGGAAACTTTAGATTAAGATCTTTGTCTAAGCGGTAAAATACGTGAGTTCATTTAGAATATCTATTTTTGCTAATAGCTACGAGCCTCAGAAATCGATAGTGGTTTGGAAGTTGATCCATTTAGAAAATGTAGAAAAAATTTTCTAATTAATTATGAATGAGTATTTTTACTTGCTGTTAATTATTTGAATATTATAAAGCAATAACATATTAGGAATTATTGATTAAATTTATTCTTATACTAAGGGTGCCATTGAGTAATATTGAAAAAGAATTTTTTCTCAACTTGTTAAAAAAATAACTTTAAAAACAGCAGATATTTATTTCAAAGCTTTTAAGAAAATTAAACAAATAAGATATTTATATGTGCATATTTATCTAAAGGTTTATTTTAAGCCAAGTGTTTCAGGTGTTTCTGGTATTTTTGGGGTCGGCTTCAAGCCAAGCTCATATTATCTACAAAGTAGCTAAACACAGAATTGAACTACCCACATAAGCACTTAAATAATAATAAAAATTCACATTTAAGTTTTAAATTAAATATTTTATTGTTAAATTGACCCGGTAATAATTTTTGTTCTTCTAAATTATAAATGTTAAAAAAAATGGATTTATTATTTTTTAAAAATATTGTTCAAAAAATTTCTTCTTTTTCAAAACCTAGGTATTTTAAGAGCAGATAATTTAAATCTAAAACAGGTCTTAAATAGTTTATAAACAAAATACAAGGCTTATTATCATAATATTTTTATTATTGAGCAACATACACAAGCTAGCACAGCCTCACACAAGAAATTTATTGATTTTGATTTGATTATGTGCTAGGCAATAGTATGAGCTTGTTATAAAATGAAATATTTACTATTGCAATCATTTTCAATTTCTACATAGATAAAATATCAAAAGTATTGAGTTGAATATTTAAATTAAAATTTAAGAATTTGATATTTTGTTATTTAGATTTGTACTTAATCTCCATTATGATCAATCTTCTAAAATAAAATAAATCAATCGCTCTGATCGAAAATATTTTTTATAGTTAGAGAGCCACGCACTTTTGCAATAAATTAAAAGAAAATTTTAATTAATTTGAATGAAGCAAAAAAAATCAATAAATTTTTATCTTTGCTTTCCTTTTTAATCTAAAATTATTATTGAAGTTACTCATTAAGCAGAATTGTGTCAACCTTAAAATTATTTTTCATTTTAGTTAGTCATCTTTGGTTAATTAGGACTAGTATTAAAAAAAAATTAATGCTAAATGTCTACACACCCTGATATGTTTATTAGGATTTTTCTCTTTTCGTCATATTAAATCTTTATAACATTTCAATTAGCATTCTTTTTGCTTAAATAGGAAAATTATTCAATACATTTTTTACTTTACAAATTTTAAGAAAATTTTTCGAATATTTTTTACCAAAATAAAAACAGTCTAAATGCCACAGTACAAAAGAATAATAATAAAAAAACAGATTTTGTTCATAAATAATAGGCTTTTTAGTATTTTTTGTTGTAAAGAACATATTTAATAATTTTATTCAAAAATTTGTTTGACATAAGTTAAAATTTCAAATCATAAAGTTAATTAGAAGTGGACTTAGTTTTTTTTTTATTTTATACCGAGCAACCAATTCAAATGGTTAAAGCAAACTAAAAATTTGATTTTTAAAAGAAGAACTCTTAATAAAATAAAAGTTAGGGGCTTCAACAAAAAGTTCAGACTTTATTTATAGTTATTTAATTAATCTTTTAATTTAAAATAAAATTTATGAATAAAATAAATAAATTAAGACCAAATTCAAAGATTATGGCTGCAAAAAATGAAATTCAAATTTTAAAGTTTTTGTATTAAACATGTTTTTCGAGTTGATACAATTTGAAATAAAAACTTATTAATTAAGCATGATAAAAATAGATAGAGTTTTTTTGTTGTTCTATAAGGTTTAAAATTGAGAAAGCGATATTTTGGTAAAAGTTTTAGAGATTGGTCATTAAAAGATTCTGTATCAATTATTCAAATACTTAAGCTAAAAGAAAATATTTTTCGTATATCTTTGGGCAATTAAAGAAAAACCAACTTTCTCTTTAACAAAGCTTAAAATGAAAATTTATTTTCTCCCTCAAATTCAAAAGGTGTCTTATATTTTTAACCTTTAATCGAAATAGTTGAAAATAAAGAAACCTTTTTTTATTTTAATTTTTAGCAGCGTTTAGGCAAAAAATTTCATACTAAATTCTAAACTAATAACAAAACTTTTTTATTGACTTTATTTTTTTAATAAATTTATTAACAAAATTAAAGACGATCAGGAAGCAAGTAAATTTTCCCTATCAGGTAACCGACAGGTTTGTAATAGAATTTAAAGGTAAATATTGAGTTTTGAAATTAAATGTTTTACTATCGACTTGGCCGAGTTGGTATTATTTTAACTCTAAAATAGGATTATTAAAAAAATATTTTTGATGCCAAAACAAATAGGCATTTATCCAAGAAAAGAGTTTAGCATATTGACTCTTACAAAACAAACGCTTGTTCAGACCTTTGATAGTTATATCCTTGTTGTGAAGAAAAAAATTAATCAAAAATTTTAAATCAATAAATCATTTTAAAAACTCGTTTATCTTAATGAAAAACGCTTTAAATTTGTGAATAATAATTTGAATATGATAGATTTCTGGCAAGCTCTTATTATTCTAGATAAATTCTAGATACTTTTTTTAACATTATGGCAAGCTATTCATTTAGTAATTATATAATATTTGTATTAGATATATTCATTATTCAAATAATTAGTTTCTTTTTTTATTTCTAGTTTACTCGCTTGCAAATTTATTGATTACTTTAGTTACTTAAGATTAACTCTCATTCCTGCTATCTTCAAGGCATTGATAACCGAATTTGTTTTGGTTATATTTTAATAAATAATCTTAAATTAAAAAGCAATTTTTTGGCTATACACTTGGGCTTCTTTTTTTTATGTGGGCTTTTTGTTCTAGGTAATTTGCTGAACTAACCTTTTTGAAATGATTAGACATGCTTTTAGTTAAAAATGAACTCTTTAAATTGATCGAAAACTTTATTTGTTTTTTTATATTTCCTTCGAGGCTTTTGATGCTCTATTTTACCATAAAGATTCTATTTTTTAGAAAAGATAGAGTCAAATAAGCGTAATTTTATTGATAAGAATGAATATTTCGATAAATAATTTGACATTGTATAATAATTTATCTCGTATAAATGACAACTTAATAAGCTGTCAATTATTTTAATTTGGTTTTATAATTTAATTTAGTTAAATCTAAATTTGGTTAAAAATTCTAGCAATAATAAAGAACAAAATTATATCAAAATTTTATTTATTTTCAACAATTGATTAAATCAATATTAAAAATATGGATCTTGTTAATTTTAGATTTTTACCCATTTTGTTGTACAATGAAGCGTTTTTTAGGCTAGAAATTTGACCAGAAAAGAAATCAGGTAAATTAAAGATAATTGTGAAAAATGGGCGCACCAACTGCAAAGCTCGAGACAGTGGTTATCATAAGTCCGTACAAAGTAAGTAGTGAATATTTATATTTACTGTAGCATCAAAATTAAAATATTCCTGATTTAAATTAAACCTTAAGGTATTATCATTATTTTTCGTCATATTATCTATGCTATGTTTGTTCATAGCGACACCCTCGACTTTTTGGTTCCATGCTGACCGCTTAATAAGATACGGTTTGTGGCAAGAGTGTGTAGTCGAGCCAGTCCAAGAAAAATCTTTGACCAATTTAAGCTGCACTCTTAATAATAAAGGTATATTGATGAGTTCTTTAAAAGTATAATAAACATGGTGCATGCAATAAGCTTCGGATATGAATATTTTAATTTTGATTTTAAACAAAAACTGCATATTTAAATTTTAATTTTGTTTTTTATTTTACTTTTTTTTTATTTATCAAAAGATAAATGCATTTATCTTTGCTTTACTTACATGTATTCTATTACTTGTTTGTTTGTTAACTGATAATTGGTTGACTTCCAGCGATGTGAAACAAGGTCTTTGGCGAAATTGTACTCTAGCAAGTAGCATCCCGAGTTTGGCATACAGCATTCGTTCAAGGGATTTTATTAACGATAATGATTTTTATATTTGCGTTCCTCTTAATATTTGTAAGTTTTGTTTTCCCACCAATTTTTGCATGGCTTGGTCTAACACCCTACGTGGCAAACAAACTAATCTGTATCAAGCCCTAATTTCCTTTTTTAAGTATGGGTCCAGCTATGTGGCTCTTTTGTACTTGTTGCATTTTCTTGTACAGTAATTGGCATAATTCTTATAATTACCGGACTAAGACACAAAAGTAGACAAGAGCGTAAAATGAAGCTATACGGAGCCGCCGGATTCGTGGCTGTTGTCGGAAGTACAAATCTTTTAGATAATATTAAAATTTAAAATATTTAAATTAAACTTTTGTTTTTGTTTCTAGTATTGTGTATACTGAGCGCACTTATTCTATTTCCGGTTATGTTCATACGAGAAATGCATGAACGTGGCAAAGACAAATGGTATTTTGGTTGGTCCTATGGAGTCGCTTGGGGATCTTTTTTCTTTTTGACAAGTGAATAAATTGATGATATCTAATTTAGATTATATTAAAATGATGTAATTCAGGTTCAGCTATATTGTTGATGTGTGATCGAAAGAGAGAAGAATTGTTTTACAAAGAAAGTTTGTATATAAACAATGATGATGAGGATATATTGGAAAATCAGGATGTCAAGATAAAAACTCTAAAACGATGAATTTATCACACAAATCGGGTTCATTTTAAAGTTTTTGTTTTTTATTAGTTTATAAAATGTATCAACCGTTTAGCTCTTGATTTTTTTTTTCAAATAGTTTGAGTCAATAAAATTTCTTATCTATATATTTTTAATTTAATTTAAACTCGTATTTAAATTGATTGAAAATTAGAAACAAAAAATTAAAAATAACCTTTTAAGACTAAGCTGATAGATAAATAACTTAATTTTATTTATACTCTCATTAAAATGTATATATCTTAATAATTCAATTTAATTCAAATAGCATTATTTAGAAAAAGACAAAAAACTTTTCCAAAATTAAAGTTGGTCAAAATGGATACATGAACAAAAGAACGTATGAAAATCTCCTAGGCGACATAAGATAGGACAATTACCAATAACATGAATGTCGGCAACCACGAAAGAGCTAAAATGAAGATAAAGAAAAGGTAAAGGCAAAAGATCGACTTGAGAGGAAATCAAAAATGATGACCTTATGTTCCACAAAGAGCCTACAAACAAGAAAATTGTGTGGCTATTAAACAAGTTCTGTAGCCATTTTGTTTTACATTAGATATACAGTGGTGATTTGACACTAGGGTTCTTACTATTTTTTATGTAAAATTACGCAAATTTACTAAACTTTTTACGAAAATTTTCGTAATTTTTGTAACGAAATTCGATAAAACGAAAGGGCCAAAAAAAGCCAATTTTTGAAATTAATGCTTTTTAGCTTTAAGTAATTTTGCTAAAAAGCATTAATTTCAATTTTATATTTTATTCTTGATTACAAAAATAAAATTTTTTCGAAGAATTTTTTTTGTCTTATTAAAAGATCACATTAAAAGGTATTTAGTGAACAAGACCCAAATAAAACACGTATAATTCAGATAAGTATTAATTATATAGCACACTACTGATTTTAGGACGCCTAACATTTTGGTATCTAAATTTTTTTCAATTTTTTCATGTTTCAAATTAAGCTTTTATGATATCTAAACTATTTTAAATAAATTTTAATAAATTCCCGTAAAACCATTCTAAGAAATCAGTACTAAAAAATTGAAAAAATTGAATTTCGAATTTTTTTGCCCTTTACCATAAAACTTTGGTAAACAATCAGATGATAAAGCTTGAGCTGAATCACCTCTTAATCTGCAATTCGCAACACGTTTTGAAAAATTATATCTTTGAGAACAATCTTGATCACTTCTCTCTTTTTTTTAAAGATGTCCTCTAGATTGCCAACTGACGTATTGAATCTTGTTGATCACTTTAATCATTTGAATTAAGTTACCTCTCTTCAGCTAAATTGGTCAGATAAAGAAATTTTAGGCGTATTTTGGATTTTTAAAACCATTAATGGCACAAGCGGCTCTTCGTTTTAATTTCTATAGAATTTTTTTATCTTTTTGTAGATATGAGGACCTTAATTGAACAGTATACTCTAAAAGTGATCTTACTAGTAAAAGAGTAATTTAATCACCATCTGATTTCGAAACTTAAAATCATTTTAAGTACATTTTAATGAATCAAGATTTCCAAATCGGTCAAAAAGTAATTATTTTGAAGCTTATTTCTACTAAAAATCATTATCTCGCATTATTCAAGTCATTAATATCATCTAAAAAATATTCCATTAATTATTCGAAAAAATTAGAATTAAAAAAAAATTTAAAACCTGAATTTATATAATTTATTATAACTAAAAACATTATAATTAAAATAAATCTTAGCTAAATCAAAATTTTATTTATTTTCAACAATTGATTAAATCAATATTAAAAATATGGATCTTGATAATTTTAGATTTTTACCCATTTTGTTGTACAATGAAGCGCTTTTTAGGCTAGAAATTTGACCAGAAAAGAAATCAGGTAAATTAAAGATAATTGTGAAAAATGGGCGCACCAACTGCAAAGCTTGAGACAGTGGTTATCATAAGTCCGTACAAAGTAAGTAGTGAATATTTATATTTACTGTAGCATCAAAATTATAGTATTCAAAACCTGATTTACAAAACATTGGTGAGATTATGATTTTGGTAACGAAAGCAATAATTTTTTGAATAAAAGTAAGTATTGAAAAATTAGTGTTTATTAGAATCAATAAATATTTTAATAACCTTTGAAAATTTATTTTTTCATTTCCTAATCTCTTCACGAAGAGGTAAAAAAATAAAAAAAAGGTTGCTTGGTTACCTTTTTTTTATAAACGATTATGCTTACTTTATACTGATAAACATATACAAAAATCCTTTTTCTTAAACCTTTTATTATTGAAGTATATTACCACTGGATAAAAAATGTCTGAAGTAACCATTTAATTAACCATTTTAGCATCTAATTAAAACATTTGTTAGGAAAAAAAAGACGATTCAAAGCCGAAAATAGCTTTTGACGATTCATCTTTCCAACAATTGGAACAAGAATTTCAAGACGTATTGCAGGAATTGACAGGAGATAAAAGTCTGGAAAAATTCCGAGCTGAATATGAAAAGCTTCATAAAGCATTACTCAAAAGCCATGAGAGCGAGAAAAGGCTGATGCTCAAATGCCGCGAATTGAACGCAGATTTAGTTGCCAATGCAGCTAAAGTACAAACTGCGCTTAAATTAGGCCAAGAAGACCAGAACACAATAGCTACACTTCGCAAGGAATTGGAAAAAGTGTGGAAAATTTCCGATTCAAATGCCGAAAAAGAACAATCGGCAAAAGAAACTATTCAAAGTTTGAAACAAGAAATAGCCAATTTGACCAAGCTTGTTGAACAAGGTGCAGGATTGACAGTTGG
This sequence comes from Brachionus rotundiformis, assembly GCA_016802295.1. Lineage (NCBI taxonomy): Eukaryota > Metazoa > Rotifera > Eurotatoria > Ploima > Brachionidae > Brachionus > Brachionus rotundiformis. The sequence continues at coordinate 2,151,147 of JAESIW010000065.1, forward strand.
TCAAGAGCAAAATGTAAATGAGTTGATGAAAAATAGAGACGAATTAATTGCTGAAAGAGACAAGCTTTTGGATGAATTGGTCAAGTTACGCTCTAATCTAGAAGACACTCAAACAAAAAATTTGGACTTGGAGCGCAAATTTGAGGAGGCAAGCCAGAACATAAACCAATTGGAAAATGACATAAACACACGCAAAATGGAAGCGCAACGAGAGCTCAGAAAGCGCGACAAAGTCGAGCGAGACCTTAAGGATGCTCGAAATTCACTTGAACAAAAACAAAATGAACTGAAAAATTTACAGCAATCTCTGGATAAGTCCAAAGCAGATATTTTAAAGCTAGAAACTCAGCAAAAAGAGCAAAAGGCGTTTTTAGACCGAACTTTAAAAGACTCGGATGTATTGACCACTCGTTTTGCCAAATTGCAACAAGACTTCGAAGCCCAGATCCACAACAACGAAGCCTTGGCTAATGAGAACGCACAAAAAGTCCATGAGCTTAAATCGCGTGAAGATGAAGTAAATGCGCTCAAGACAGACGCTGCCAAAATCAATAGATTAAAAGAAAACACACAGAAAAAGCTGAAAATTCTTGAGGACCAGAAATCCGAAGCCGAAAATGAGAAAGAATTACTTCGTAACACAATTTTGACATTGGAAAAAGAAATCGAACAGGCCAAAAAAGACCAGGAAAGAGACAAAAAAGCCATTGAGGAATTGACCCGTGAAAGAGATCAATTGAACAAAAACTTGTCCAATGCGGCCAAAAATACTGAAAAGCAAGTCAATTTGATCAAGACCCATGACAGTACAATAAAGCACTTGGAACAAGAAATAGCCAATTACAAAGAAGAGGCGACCAAGCAGCGAAAGTTGATATTTCAGCTGGAAAAAGAAAGAGATAGATACATTAGTGAGGCAAGTGAGCTGACTCAGCGAGTCTTGCAGCACATGGAAGACATCAAAATAAAGGAAATGCAAATATTTGACTTTAAGAAAAAAATAGCCGAACAAGAGACCAAGTACAAGCAACAGCAGAATTTGTATGAGGCAGTGCGAAGTGACCGAAATTTGTACAGTAAAAACTTGATCGAGCGCCAGGATGAAATAAACGAAAATAGGCGTAAACTTAAGATAATGACACACCAAATTGATCAGCTGAAGGAAGAAATCCAGAATAAAGAGCAAGCATTGGTCAAGGAACATGCTGAATTGCAGCAAGTGCAGAAAGAAAGGGAGCATTTGAGAGCCGAATTGGCTCGCATGAAGGCCGAGAGCCAGGAAACAAAGGGATTTTTGGAGGCACAGCAAGCCGAGGAGAGAAAATTGCTAAAGATAATTCAAGAAGCCGACTCCGAGCGCCTTAGACAAAAGAAACAATTGGAGCAGGTTATTCAAGAGAGGGATATATTGGGAACTCAGTTGGTAAGACGAAACGACGAATTGGCTTTGTTGTATGAGAAAATTAAAATTCAACAATCTACATTGAACAAAGGTGAGATTCAGTACAAGGCCAGAATTGAGGATTTGAGAATTTTGAAGCTGGAGATAAAGAGATTGAGAAGAGAGAAGAAAATATTGAATGTTAAGGTGGCTAATGTTGACGATTTGAGCAAAGAGATTTACCATGTTCAGAGGGAGTTGTTGCGCGAGAGGACCAGGTGTAGGGCTCTCGAAGAGGAATTGGAAAATCCGATGAATGTGCACAGATGGCGCAAACTTGAAGGAAGCGATCCGAGCACTTACGAATTGATACAAAAGATTCAAGCCTTACAGAAGAGATTAATTGCCAAAACTGAGGAAGTTGTCCAAAAAGAGCTCTTGATTCAGGAAAAAGAAAAGTTGTACACAGAATTGAAGCATATACTGGCCCGTCAGCCTGGACCAGAGGTTGCCGAACAGCTGTCAATTTATCAACAGACTCTTAAGCAAAAAACCAAGCAAATGAAATCGCTCGCTTCAGAGCTAAATATGTACGAAAGTCAAATTAGTGAATATAAATTTGAAATAGATAAATTGAACAAAGAATTAAGTGATGTTAAAAATAAGTATTTCTTGCAGAAAAAGAAGGAACATTTGATTAAAGAAAAAGAAAAATTGGAAGCAGCTGGAGCGCCTGGTGGTCCAATACCAGCGCCAGGAATCGCCCCTAATCGTAACGTAAATGAAAATGTAAAGTTTATAGGTGGTGGGTTTAGTTTAAAGGCTCCAGTTGCCAAGGCAAATGCTTAATTACTATTTTTTTTAGGACTAAACAGTTTGTTTGTTTGATTTTTTGAGAAATTTATTTTAATTTTATTTTTTCTAATCAGCAAAATAAAAAAATTAAATTATTTAATTTTAAAAAATTTATTTATTTTTTTTTAATTTGTTTACTTATATCATTACTGCATTGAAAATGATATTTGAATATTTTTATTTAAAAATTTTTATTTTAATTGAGACGGTCCTAGTTTTATTTAAATAATTAGAAACCAATAATTTAGCAGTAGTTTGCTTTTATATTATATGTGGAAATATTTGAAAAGACGAATAAATATTTTTTATTTATACTAAAGAGAACGTCAATTAATTAAGAAATTAAGGAATCAATATAGTCAAAATTTGACTTTAGTATTTTATCAGAAAAATTATAACATTAGTAAAATTGATAATTTCATATCGGTTAATAATTTTAAAAAGTTGGATTAAGCTCCCCTCATCTGTCCTATTTTATATTGAGTTCATCACATGTTAAAAAAGAAAGATTACCCAAACATGTCCAGTCTTTTCGAGTATTCAAATTTTCCAAGTGAAGGAATCATTTTTTTTATTGCTCTTAGGCATTTTTTTATTTCAGAAATGGACACCATATACTTATGGAAAATTCTTAACCAGGTCTATCCAGTGCTGTATAGAGTATTTTCAAGGTATCAATGCTTAAATTCCTGAGACTTTTTAACCATACCCGACTTGGGAAATATTTTTAGGCTTGGTTAGTCCACTTTGAATATAAATATCTAAATCGTTTTCAAAAACTGTTTTTAATAAATTCTCTGTACCGTATCTGCTTAAAATGGTAAAGTTAGGTAATAGGATCTCTTAAACCATCATGCATTTCACTGTATTTTTCGATATTATAATCCAAAGACTAAGTAAGTGACCAGTGAGTGGTTATATTTTTATCAGTTTCCACCTCGCGAGTTTACATACATTTACTTCTTGAATGAGACATCTCTGGTATCTTAGGTTTATGGGGGATGTCTTTATTATTTGAAGGAATTAATTGTTTTGATCAGGTGGTGTTGACGCTTCTGGTCTGTAATTAATTATATGCCATTTATTGTTCTGCTTCATCCGATTTCTCTTCAAAAGACTTAAATTTTCCTAAGGAAAAAGTCTCTCACATATATTCTCACTAGTCTTATTTCCATTTTTTTTGGTTCTGGATGCATTCCATTCTGTTATCAGAAAGCTGATAACTGAACTCTTTTAAAAAGTTCTGTCGGTTGTTAATAATTCTAATTTGGTACTTAACTTAAGCCAGACCAAATTTAAAAATGAAATCAATTAATTTAAAACAAGTTTCCAAATCAAAACATTCAAGCTTATTTATACAATATTCTAGCATATGAAGGTAAATTTTTTGTAACTATGTCTATAATTTTTTAATTTACTCTTTATTTTTAATATTCTTATATTTATAATTAATAACAAATTTAATAAATGTTCCAGTATTGTAAAAATTCAATCTATTGGTATAAATGTAAAAGCTAAAAGTAATACGTTTAGTTTATTTTTGGTAAAATTAATATTAAATTTTATTCGTAAACTCAAATTAAAATAACATTTTGCACATTTTTTTAGGCTGAGCTTATAACTTTTGTTAAAAATTAGGAATTATTTATAATAATTTCAAATATTTTAATTTTAATTAAATATTTTACTATAGTTGAATATGAGCAGCATTGATACCGATGATTTGGACAACTCTATTCAAAAATTATCATTAAATGAAAATGTTCAGGAAGATAAATTTAAAGACTTAAGAAAATTGGAAAGCCTTGACTTGGTCGGCTTTGCCAACTATATGAAAAATTGTTCTAACATTATTTTTATGAATGGTGCGGGTATTAGCACTTCAGCCGGTATACCAGACTTTCGAAGTCCTGGTACAGGACTATACGACAATTTACAAAAATATGATTTACCAAGTCCGCAGTCTATTTTTGAGCTTGATTATTTCGTGAAAAACCCTGAACCTTTTTTTACGCTGAGCAAGGAATTGATGCCGTCAAATTTTAAGCCAACAATTACTCACTTTTTCCAAAGACTTCTAGTAAATAAAAACATGGTGCGCAAAATTTATACTCAAAATATTGACAATTTAGAGCTAATGGCTGGTATCCCAAATGACAAAATAATTCATGCTCATGGTTCATTTAGGACTGGTCATTGTTTAGAATGTAAATATGAATATTCAATGCAATGGATGAGAGAAAAATTAACTACAGAAAATATTTTATATTGTGAAAATGATGAATGTTCTAGCGGAATTGTTAAGCCTGATATTATCTTTTTTGGCGAATTATTGCCAGAAGAATTTATGAACTTTCGATCAGATTTTTCCGAATGTGATTGTTTGATAGTTATGGGAACTAGCTTAAAAGTTGCTCCATTCTCTAGGCTTCCACTAGCTGTAAAAGATGACTGTCCAAAGTTGCTCATTAACCGCGATTTAGTCGGAGAATGGGAACAACATGTTGGTAATTCGGACAAAAATTACCGATTTGTGGCAGAGTTAAATGAATGTGATGCTGCATGTTTAAAATTGGCAGCATTGCTGAATTTAGATAAAGAATTAGATGAGCTAATCAATCAAAGAATTTAATTTTTTAAAATAAATTTTCAATTAGTCTAAATTTTTTCCTTCCAATTTTTAAAATAATCTTATTTTTTTATAAATGATAAATTATTTAAATTAATTAAATGTGATTCTTCAGAGATTTAACTCTTTCCAAAAGTTAAAGACAATTGAAGACTGCTTCTGTATACCGTATTCCTTCATTCTATTATGCTGCAACAATAGCTAACATACTCTTTTAGATCCTGAACGAGAGAATAAAGTATTGTGGTATTATACAAAATTGGATATTGTTTGATTTGATTGATATTGTCTAAATGCCGTTTCAAGTGGTAAAATCAAAACTCTTAATAAAGATAACAGGTTAATTAAAATTAGCATTAATGGTTCGAGACTTCAATAAAAAAGAATTAATGAAAATAAGCCTTCTTTGACATAAAATTTCTTAAGAGAAACTATGGTATTCCATAAGGTTGGGTATTCAAGAAAGTTTATTTAAGAAAAAAATTAAAAATTAAAAATAATTCTTAGTTTAAAATTTTATTTTTCATGATAATCTAATGGATACAATAATCCTTTATCGTTTAGGCCATTGATCAAGTTTTTGGCTGTAAACAATGCCATTTTTGAGCGAGTATTTAGTTCAGCTGAGCTGATACAAGGGGTAATAAAACAATTTTCTAAAGAAAATAATTTGTGTTCTTTTGCCAAAAGATGCGGATCGGTAGCATCCAAGCCAGCCGCTAAAATTTTGTTATCTTTCAATGCTTCGAATAGTTCGTCCTGGTCGACACAATCGCCCCGGGACACATTCAAAAAAATTGCACTCGGTTTCATTCTGTCAAAGGCTTTCTTATTAAATATATGCTTACTTTCTTTATTGATTGAGCAAGCACATATCAAAAAGTCTGATCTTGATAACAAATCATCAAAGCTTACAAACTCAAATCCTAATTCATCACCTTGTAAACTTGGATTCCTATTATGATAGATAATTTTTTTTAGTTGAAAACATTTTAATCTAGTTGCAATGCTCAAGCCAATCCTACCAAGACCCAAAATCCCAACAGTAGAACCCTCTAAACCTTTAAAACAAAAAATAATCAATATATTTAATCATGTCTCTTTTTGAACCTTTTCCCAAAAGGAATGATTCAGTCCAATAAAAATTTAGATCATTTTTTTTATAAAACTCAATTCCTTCTGATATTTTTCTTGATACATTTAGCAAAAGACCAATTGTAAATTCAGCTACGGCAACTTAAATTTATATGATTTAATTAAAATTGAAACTTTGACCCAGTAAGCTACCATTGGCAATATTTGGTGCATATCCAACTTTAATTCCGCGTTTTGAGCATTCTTTTAAGTCTATATGTTGGTAATCAACTGAATTTGTGCATATTACCTAGAAATAAATGCATAGTATATAGAGAATATATATGGGACGGCTGGACCATTCCACATATATTTTTTAATTTTTACTTTTAATTGTTTTCCAACAAAATGTAAAAATTCTTTATCAATATTTTGGGTTGGATAACAAATTATTCCGTGACAACCTCTAGCTTTTCTAAGCAGGGTATATCTGTCTAAAGGCAGTTCTTCATTTATGACAACTTCTAAATTCGAATTAATTAAAAGATTATGAGCATCCTTGAAGTCAAATGGCAATGTCACAAAAACCTTAAGCTTTTCAGTCATTTTTATATGGCATAAATAAAAAAAAAGAAAATTTTATTTATACCTAACAAGCCTTTAAAAAATTAAATTTTATTTTCAATCATGTTGCTAAAATTATCTTAATAATTTTAAAAAAATAGGAACTATTTGAAGGAAAAATAGCTCTACGGGTTAGTCATGCTTTTTTATTTGGTAACTAATTTTAAAAAAATATTTTTAGCATGGCTCTTCATTTTTGATTTTATAAGACCAATAAAATAATAAAAATTTAAATATCAACTAATAAAATTTTCAAGTGGTTTCCAAATAATAAATTTTAATTATTTTTTGGCATAAGAAAATAGTTTATATACTAAATTAAGTATGCCTTGTGAAAACATCTTATTGAAAATGTTTTACTAATCAGTAGAATACCATTAATCAGGAAGCTGTTATTTGATTAAAATTCAAGATGCAAAAATTATCAAATTTTACAAATTTAATATTTTAGATATAATATCGAAAGGAGTATAATTAGTTTGAGCTTTTCAAATTGATTGATGGATTACAAAAAAGCAGCAATATTTTAATTTTAAAAATATAATTAGTAAGATACTTCATAAATATAGAAAATGAAGTGAAATTTAGAGCTCAAGATTAATTTCTTGTGTTTTTTATTTTGAAATAATTATCAATTTCATTCTAATTAATAAAAATCTAGGTTTTTTTGGTGCCGGATATGAATTATATAATAGAATGTAAATTTGTTAAATGATATTTCTTTTCATTCGTCTATTTATCAAATTTGTGAAATTTTTTTTTTAATCAATGAGAAAAAAATAATTCCTTTGTTTACATTAATTTAAAATAATTGTTTAATTTTTTAGTTTAAAAATTTACATTTTATGTGTTCAGTTTACGTTTAGCTCACCAATGCTTTTATCATATGAATAATCAATATGTTTTTAATTATAATTAAAGATTTATTTATTAATTAAAAATCTAAAAATCACGTGATAAACCAAAATTTTTACATAAGTTTCCTCAATTTATATTACAATTGATATTCTTATCATTTTTAACAATTCATAACCCAATCATGATTAACTTATTAAGCATATAAATCGATTCTACAGAGTTAAATTTCTAAAATTATAATTGTTAATATGAATTTAATTTTTTATCATTATCAAAAGCTGAATTTTTGAATTATTTTATTAACTAATAAAACTAAAATACATATTGAATAAGGTTAGATAATAAAATCAATATTTTTTCTAACATTTTAGTTGATTCAATCCTATTATCAAGCCGCTAAACTCAGAAGTGATAACAAGAGAGATTTTTATCAGTTAAATAATTTCATTAGATAATAATGTTACAGCGCTTTTGACAAGAATTGCCTAATATTCATAAAATATAATCATCGAGATGTAAAATTAAATACAGAAGAATCCAGAAACAAAAATCAAGGGATATAAAAAAAATTTTATGTATTGTCAAGTAATTAGAAGCAATTATGAATTATAGGAATGTTTATAGCAAATGAGTTTTGAAAAATATATAAAATTAAAGCTTAACTTCGGGATGTTTTTAATTAATTCAAAAGCATCATCTCTAATAAAACGATTTTTATATGAAATTAGATCGTTTTCCCTTCTTATCATGATTAAATTTATTTAAAAAATGTTGTCATTTTACAATTAGATTTTTTTATTTTGATATTTTAAGAAAAAGATTAATATATAAATGTGGCATGAAATATCACTTTAATTTTATTAATAACTATATCTCTTTCATAAATACAAGTTTTAGTCTAAAATATCTTTTTTTAAAAATCACTTAATAACTTTTAAATCTCTAGAGATATTTCAAAATTTGATTATATCATAATTTATTTCATTAAAAATTTTTTTTTAACCATAATTAAATAACGATGATTTCAAATTAATTAATTTTGTTTAAAAACAAATAAATAAAAATAAAATCAGCACAATTTTGTTCGGATGTAGTCAATATTTTTAGAATAAAAAAGAAAATTTTGAATTAAATAGATTTTATTTTTATATTAAAGTTTAAATTATAATTAGGAAAGATAAATTATTTAAAAATTATATTCACTTTTTATTTTAAAAATGATTTTCTAATAAAAAATCAATAAATGTATAAGAATTATTTGGTATACACTGTCACTAATTAAACATTTTCAAGTTACACATTTTTAATTTAAATTCAATTCAAAATTTATTTTATTAATTATATTTCTGAAGACAAATTTTACATTTCCTTATTTGATGTCAGTCAAATTGTCAATTATTTCCCAAAAAAGATTTTGCTTTAAGTAATTAAGTATAAGCTTGAACTTTTTCTATATGAGGATCCTATTCTTGACTAGTAATAAGCTAATTAATAAGTTGTTATAAAAACGAGTCTATGTATCTAATTTTTAATATAAACTTTATAAATAAATTTCTTTTAAAAGTTTTAATATTACAGTCTATATGGCAACAAGAGTGATTTTTAAAATTTAATTTCAATTTAAAAAGCTTTATATATTGCCAAAAATAATTATGCAACAATATTTCTTTAAGTTATTTAAATTTTTTTATCATAATTTTCAAGGCATTAAAGAAGAATTTTTGTTTTCACATATTTACTTAGTGCCAATGCCAAATGGATGATGAGAAGAAGGTGGAAGAGGATATGGCAAATAGTTTGAGCTATTCCGAGTCTGATGAGACCACAAAACTTTATAGTCGAACATATGATCACTATCAGACCACAGATGAATCAGATAATGACGTAAATCGGCAAGATAAATTTGAGACTCGTACCTCTAAAAGGTACAAGCGTCCAAGTGCATTAAAACCTCAAGGCTATTTTATAAATGGATTTAATTCAGAGAGTAAGCACCAAGGAATCTTGAAATCCAGTGGATGCAATACTCCTACAGACAAACGATCTCAGTCTCCTGATTCGGACACGAATCAATCAATGTCTAATAGTTCCAAAAGTATAGTAATCAATTCATGCGGATCGAACACTATTACTTTAGTTGTTGATGAGACCAAGTTTGTTGTAGATGCAGAAATGTTTAAGCAGTACCCTAATACAATGTTGGGTAGAATGTTTTCGACCAAACTGGAGAACAAGCCCAATGAAAATGGAGAATATTCAGTGGCTTATGGCATTTCGTCAACAATATTTAAAGCTATTTTAGATTATTATAAACATGGTATTATAAAGTGTCCACAAAATTGTTCCATTCAAGAGCTTAAAGATGCATGTGACTATTTGCTAATACCATTTGATGGAAATACTATACGCTCCCATGATCTCAGAGGCCTTTTGAATGAGTGAGCATATTTGTTTTGTTTTGATAATTTTTTTTTTACCAAATCAAAAAATAAATTTTATTATTATTTTTAAATTAAGAGAATTTTTTAATTCAAGGCTGTCAAATGAAGGTGCAAGACAACGCTTTGAGTTTTATTTGGAAAAGTATTTGTTTCCTGTTTTGGTCGAATGTGCTGAGGTAAAGTTGAAGAAAATATTCAAATTTTTCCTAATAAATTTAATAATACTTAAAATTAATAATTTTATATTTTCAAATTTTCAAATTTTTCAAAATTTTCTTTAGAGAGGTAATCGTGAATGTCATATCGTTATACTTAGTCAGGATGATATCATCGAGTGGGATGAACAATATCCACCTAATTTTATTGATCAAGAGCAAAGTCAAGGTATATTTTTCGGTACAAAAGCCTAATTTAGAAAAATAATATATTTATTTTTAACAAGCAATCTATAACAGTAATATGTACAGGTTTTTTAAATACATTGAAAATAGAGACATAGCAAAAGAGGTTTTAAAAGAAAGGGGTCTAAAAAAGATTCGCTTAGGAATCGAAGGTAACATAAAGGAAGTTTATTTTACTTGGATCTTGAATTGTTTTTAGGGTATCCAAGTTGTAAGGAAAAAGTGAAACTTCGACCAGGAAATAAATTTGAAGTTATCTATAATTATATCCAAAGACCATTTTTGATGATGTCTTGGGAGAAAGAAAAAAGCCGTCATGTAGATTTTCAATGTATTCAAAGTAAATCGGTGACCAACTTGTCCGAAGCTAATGCAGATGAGAGCAGGTTGGACAATTTGATTTTGACACCGGCTTTTGTCACCAGTAATCCAAATGATTCATTGGTTTTCAATTTTAATCAACCACAAAGCAATGTACAGCATTCGGATCTTTCTCCTCAAACAATTAATTCTCCAAGCAATTTTCATTCGTTTAATAACTTAAATATTCATTCACCAGTTCCATTAAGCATTAGTCCGAGGAATCAAACAAGCCAAATTAATGAGACTGTATCTAATTTTAATGATTAATTTTAATTTTTTTTGTTTTTGTTGTTTTAATTTTAAAATATTTAAATCTTTTTAAAAAATGTTTAATAAATTTATGAAATAATTTTATTTTTTAGAAAAAAAAACTTTTTTTTTATTCTAACTTAAAAAACCCTTGGCTGAAAAATCGAGTGATTTAAACAAAAATACTAAATTATAAGTGTTTTAAATTATTCATCAAATCATATTATTTTCCAAAAAAGTGAAAGATTGAAGTTGATTTTAGATTTTTGATTGTAAAATTTAATGGTACTTAAAATTGATACTTTTATTTTTTAATATTTTCAAATTTTAAATAAAATTTTCATTATTAATTTTAATCATTAATTAAAAAATATCGGACTGTTAGGTGTTAACGACTGTAAGAGGAAGACCCAAATCCAACCATTTTTCTATTAGAGTTAGTAACATAGTTTCTATGTTATAAAATTTAAAATTTAATCGGATACTTATCAAAAAGAAAATCCAAATTTAACTTTCACTCAAACAAAAAATTTTATTACTCTAAAAAAATTATAAATTATCTCAACAATTCAAAAGTAAAGACAATTTTTTAATAAACGAATAAAATTTTTTAATCATTTAAAAGTTCTAATAAAAAACTCTGATTAGTAAAAAGACCTGAAAAGTTACTTGATTTTTTCTAATTACAAAAATACTTAAGTATTTTGGGAGAAATAATAAATAAACTATTTATGTTTTATAATATTATTTTTCGAAATGCAAAAAATTGATATTGATTTTAATAATTATGATACAATTTTAAAATTTTCAGATTTAAAAATAAAATTTCCTTTTATTAATTTCAATTCAATTTAAAAAAAAATATAAATTCTAAATACTTGCACTCAATATAACTTTACTCTTATCATTAATTAAAATATATCGTAATTTTTTAACATTAATTTGATTGAAAATGTTCTACATTAATTTACATTAAGACTAGGTTATAAAATATAAATCCTAGTTTTGATTATTTTTTTATATAAATTTTAACATTAGGCTGGAAAAAATTAAACAAATTAACTAAGAAAATGTTAATTTTATTTTGCTTTATTTGGTTTAAAAAAAGACAACTAAGATCATTTGTGAAAGTATAAATAAATTTAATAAATTAGAGAATTCTACAGATCAATTAAGAACGGATTTATAATTTTAACAATATTCTCAGCATCAAATATAGTTATCTGAGACGATTCATAAATTAACTGTCATATATTAATAAAATTTAATTAATTAAGAGCTAAATTGAGGGTGTAATTGCAAATAATGATCAATTCTCCGATCAATCGCGCTTCACCAATGACTCAGTATCCTCAATCCAATGGATCAGGAAATTCGGGACCTAATGGAAATAACAATGGACCAATGCCTCAATCTGGACAAGGGATGCGTGGGCCTCCAGGACAACATGGGATGCCACCTGATGATTATCAATACAACAATGGACCTCCGATGCCCCCCAATCAGCAGCAAGGACCACCTCCGCACATGCAGAATCAAAACAATTTCATGATGCAAAATGGAATGATGAACAACCCTCATGGAAACATGATGTCTCCTCATCCCCCTTCAAATCAAGGCCCTGGCCCAAATCAAATGATGATGCCACAAGGACCCAATCAACCCCCTCCAGGTATGATGTCTCCACATCCTCATCAAGGTTTGCCTCCTAACATGTACCCAAATCAAGGGCAGCAAGGACCTAATCACCCAGGCATAATGTCTCCTCATGGTCAACATGGTATGCAATCTCCGCATCCTCAACAATATCCACAACCTGGAATCTCTCCTCTTCCTCCTGGATCTCAAGGACCACCAATTCACAATAATATGATTCAACAAGTTCACAACCAAATGTTGCCCAACAATCCTCAATCTCGTGTCATGTCACCTTTGCAACAGCAAGGAAACAATGGAATGATGTCACCACATATGATGAATCCTGGTATGCCACCAGGTGGACCACCGCCAGGGCATATGCATGTTCCCCACCACCAACCAGGAATGATGCCTCCACACATGCAGGGTAACGGCCCTCTTCCACCTGGTATGATGCCCAATCGAATGAATCTTCCGCCTGGTAATATGATGCCTCCGCACATGATGCCACCTCACGGACAACCCAATCCTCATGGTGGTCTAATGTCGCCTCATTCGGGTCTACCACCTCCTCCTGGACAAAACCAAGGTCCTCCGAATATGATGATGAATCCACATCATCCTCACCACCCTCACCAAATGATGGGCCCGCATCACCAAGGCCCACCACCGCCTGGCATGGGCGGTCCTCCTCATCAAATGATGGGTCCTCCGAATCAAATGCAGCCTGGTGGGCCAAAAATGTTTCCACCCAATCAACCAATGGTCTTTAACCCACAGAATCCGAATGCACCTCCTATTTATCCGTGCGGAGCTTGTCATCGAGAGGTTCAAGGCGAAAGTGATGATGGTATTATGTGTGAAAGTGGTTGCAATTTTTGGTTCCATAGAGCTTGTGTCGGATTGTTACCTGAGGCGTTTCAGATGCTCAAAAGTGAAACTTTTGCCGAATGGGTCTGTGATAACTGCATAGCTAATAAACGCATAGCACCAATTAAAATTAAAACTTAATCATTTTATTTTGTTTTTTTCAATTAATTAATCACTGTAATTTTTAAAATGAGTCTCTTTCGAATTTGTAAATTTATCTTAATACGCTTTTGTATTGTAATTATTTTTTATAATTAATTTTTTTATATCAAAAAATAAAAATATAAAAATTATTCAGCTTTAATTGACGAAAAAAAAATCTTATTACACAGATTATAATAAATATTTAGGCATCAATCTTTAGTTAAATTCTAATATTATTTAATTCCTTTTTAATACAATTTGAACCTTTTTTATTATTTATGTTTTATTTTAAAATAAGTCCCATGGACAATTGAAATCTGGTTTGTATAAATATATAAAACAAAAGAACAAAGATAAAATTTACAGTTAAATTACTTTTTTACAATTGAGTAGTAAGGTCAGTTTATCATACACATAAAAATTCTACTTAGTGTATCACGCGCTTTTTACCAAAAAACGATGTTAAAATTATTCTTAATAAGATAAAATCAAACTTGAACAAGAATTTAGAATTTTATCATAGTATTGTCAAGTTGTTTACTTATTTAAAAGAGACATGGGTCGAATTATAGACTATCTTATTTTTATTACATCCTGTTCAAAAGATGTAGTCAAAAAACCCTGAAATTTTAAGCTTTTTTAAAAAAAAAAGGTATATTTTTGATTTTGGTCGAATAACTTTGGAACGGAACAAGATATTTAAACCAAATTTTAAGAACATTTAAAAATTGGATTCACGTTTATGAAAAAATAAAAATTTTTTAAATTTATTATTTTCTTAACTATTTTATATATACTTTTTAATGAAAGATATATGGTACTCTTTAGGTCAATTTTTTTTTTGTTTTCAGCTAAAAAAATTACTAATTTGATTATTAGATTGATATGCAGAATTGATAGTTTTTTTTAAATGCTATAAATAATAAAAAGTTTTGCTATTTTATTACTTGCTAATTAATTACCTGTGCTAGCAATAATAATAATAATTGTTTTTGTTTGGAAAAAAGACAAAAATTTGCTAAAATGAAATATAGTTGAGCTTTTATTCCTGCTGAACATTTTTTGGATAAAGCTTTTGAAAATTTTTTACTTTATTTTATCTTGTTTTAGAAAATTAAACCATTAAAAAATTTGGATTTTGCGTAAATGATGTTAATTTTTTGTTTTTTTGAAATTTTCCAATTTCTTTAAATTGTCCAAAATTTGGCTTTCTTTGGTCTTTTTGTTTTTGGCAATTTTACTTAAATTTATCATTCCTACAAGTGTAAAATTTCAAAAGCTTTTTTAAAAATTGTTTCGAAATCTAAACACTTCTGTTTTTAGTGTGTTATCTTATTTGAGTAAGCTATTTCGATAATTTCTCTTTGGTCAAATAACCAGTCAGACCTTAACTACACACAAAAAAATTCCAAGTTAAGGAAGAGTTCAAAATTAAGCTCCACCTTTACTAATTTTACTATTTAATAATTGAATATATTAATTAAAGGTTCTATGAAGCCTTCCTTCGGATCTCTCTAAAAATTACCTATCCATCTTTTTAGTGCATTTAATTATAAATCTACGATTAACTTCACTGATTACGCTTAACTGCGCTAAAATACAGTAAATAATTGGCTATTACTTTTACCAAAAATTAATTTTTAAAAATTGTAGCCTTTATATTTTACATGATTTGTTTGAATTATAATCAAAATTAAATTTTTTCAATTATCTCTTAGCGAGAAAAATATTTAAATGTATTTTTAATACAATAGATTTTAAGTTTTTAAAAACAAAAATTTTGAATAAGAGGAATTGGCGTTACCGACTGATTTTACTTTCTCATTTTTAAAAATAAAATTTATCATATGGTATTGAACACATCTTATGACAATACACAATGTTTTTCTAATTTGAAAAGTTAAATTCGGAACCATATAGATTAAAAATTTTTCATTTCAAGAAGACAAATTAATTCTCACTATTTATTTTAGTAATTTTTTAGTCTAAATAATACTTAATTAATATATTATATATTTTTAAATGATTAATTTTGATTTTATTAATTTTAAAATTTAAATTTAGAAATGCCCGGAAAGCTTCTGAAAAAAATTTTAGAAGAACACAAGCAGAGCGATAATGACTGCCTTAGTATTATAGATCAAGGAATAAACACCATCCTTGAAATTCCAGAATTATGTAAACATAAAGAAAATTTTTTTCTTAATTAAATAAGACTTTAAATTTAAAAGTAACTCTAAAACGATTAACTCGTCTTACTTTGTCTCACAACAGATTATCTGGTAATAAAATAAGCAAAAATAAATTATTAATATATTTAAGTATTTTATAAGCAATTCCGGCCCAAATAGCAGAACTTATTAATTTGGAGCAGTTGAATCTTTCAAATAATCAAATTGAAGTAATCATTTTATAATACTAAATGATCTAAAAACAATTTTAACTTTTCAAGGAACTTCCGACTTCAATTAGTTCATTTCAGAACCTTAAAATTTTAAAGCTATGGTATTTTCTGGTAAAAAAACTCAAAAAATAAAATATGCTAAAATTTTTTAAGCTTCAATCGCATTAATTCATTGCCAAGAGGTTTTGGTGCATTTCCAGTACTTGAAGTTTTGGATCTGACAACTAACAATTTGAGCGAAAGGTCTTTATCAAACAATTTTTTTGAATTAAGTATAGTTCCAACAAAATATTTAATTAATAATATTTTTATTATTTAAAATCAAAGAGTCGCTTAGAGCTCTGTATTTGGGTGATAATTTTTTTGAACAATTACCAAAGGAAATAAGCAAATTGGAAAATTTACAAATTGTAAATTAA
>JAESIW010000065.1:2169520-2185651 GCA_016802295.1 Brachionus rotundiformis
AATTAATTACCTGTGCTAGCAATAATAATAAAAAAAATAGGAATAATAATTTTTGTTTTTTGGAAAAAAGGAAAAAATCTGCTAGAATGAAACATTTTGAATTGAAGCGAAAATATCTTAGTGTAGAATGGAATTCATTTTTTGTATAATCTTTTTGAATTTTTTTTATTATTATCGAAATAAAGCTTATAAATTTGTAAACAGCGAAGTTTGATGAGCTTTTTTTCCTGCCTGAACATTTTTTAGATAATGTTTTGGCAGGAATATTGCTTTTAAAAATTTTTTACTGTATATTATCCTGTTTTACAAAATTATTAATTAATTTTAGCAATGATTTTTTTTTGTTATTTTTAAATTTTCCAAAATCTTTAAACTTGTCCAAAATTTGGCTTTCTTTGGCCCTTTTGTCATTGCCAATTTTTCAAATTAATTTTACTAAAATTTACCAGTACTTACAAGTGTAAAATTTCAAAATTTAAAGCTTTTTTAAAAATTGTTTCGAAATCTAAACACTTCTGTTTTTAGTGTGTTATCTTATTTGAGTAAGCTATTTCGATAATTTCTCTTTGGTCAAATAACCAGTCAGACCTTAACTATACACAAAAAAATTCAAAGTTAAGAAAGAGCTCAAAATTAAGCTCCACCTTTACTAATTTTTATATTTGATAATTGAATATATTAATTAAAGGTTCTATGAAACCTTCCTTCGGATCTTTCTAAAAATTACCTATCCATCTTTTTAGTGCATTTAATTATGAATCTTCGATTAACTTCACTGATTACGCTTAACTGCGCTAAAATACAGTAAATAATTGGCTAATACTTTTACCAAAAATTAATTTTTAAAAATTATAGCCTTTATATTTTACATGATTTGTTTGAATTATAATCAAAATTAAATTTTTTCAATTATCTATTAGCGAGAAAAATATTTAAATGTATTTTTAATACAATAGATTTTAAGTTTTTAAAAACAAAAATTTTGAATTAGAGGAATTGGCGTTACCGACTGATTTTACTTTCTCATTTTTAAAGATAAAATTTATCATATGGTATTGAACACATCTTATGACAATACACAATGTTTTCTTAAATAGAAAAGTTAAATTCAGAACCATATAAATTAAAAATTTTTCATTTCAAGAAGACAAATTAATTCTCACTATTTATTTTAGTAATTTTTTAGTCTAAATAATACTAATTAATATATTATATATTTTTAAATGATTAATTTTGATTTTATTAATTTTAAAATTTAAATTTAGAAATGCCCGGAAAGCTTCTGAAAAAAATTTTAGAAGAACACAAGCAGAGCGATAATGACTGCCTTAGTATTATAGATCAAGGAATAAACACCATCCTTGAAATTCCAGAATTATGTAAACATAAAGAAAATTTTTTTCTTAATTAAATAAGACTTTAAATTTAAAAGTAACTCTAAAACGATTAACTCGTCTTACTTTGTCTCACAACAGATTATCTGGTAATAAAATAAGCAAAAATAAATTATTAATATATTTAAGTATTTTATAAGCAATTCCGGCCCAAATAGCAGAACTTATTAATTTGGAGCAGTTGAATCTTTCAAATAATCAAATTGAAGTAATCATTTTATAATACTAAATGATCTAAAAACAATTTTAACTTTTCAAGGAACTTCCGACTTCAATTAGTTCATTTCAGAACCTTAAAATTTTAAAGCTATGGTATTTTCTGGTAAAAAAACTCAAAAAATAAAATATGCTAAAATTTTTTAAGCTTCAATCGCATTAATTCATTGCCAAGAGGTTTTGGTGCATTTCCAGTACTTGAAGTTTTGGATCTGACAACTAACAATTTGAGCGAAAGGTCTTTATCAAACAATTTTTTTGAATTAAGTATAGTTCCAACAAAATATTTAATTAATAATATTTTTATTATTTAAAATCAAAGAGTCGCTTAGAGCTCTGTATTTGGGTGATAATTTTTTTGAACAATTACCAAAGGAAATAAGCAAATTGGAAAATTTACAAATTGTAAATTAAATTAAAATAAATAAAATTATTAATTTTTTAATGAAAAGCTTGTACTGAGAGTCAACGAGTTAATATCTATTCCATGTGAAATAGGTGATTTGAAAAATCTAAAGGAATTACATCTTCAAGCAAATCGGTTAAGAGTTCTGCCTCCGTCAATCGGTATCTTTTCATTCTCTGAAAACAGAATGATAAATTAATATTTATTTGTTTAGTTAAACTTGATATATTTAATCAGAAATCAATACTTAAACTGGATAATAATTATTGGGTCGATGGGATCACAAATGCTTATGACATAAGTTTGTCGCATTTAAATGACTACCTTGCTTCTGAAAATTATAAAAAGTATAGTTGAGAAAAAGGATAAACTTAATTTCAACTTAATTTAAAAAATTAATTTCAAGGGTATATGAAGAAACAACCAATGAGTTAAATAAAATTGAACTACCAGCCAAGAGCGATAGAAACAAGAGGCTAAATAAAAAATAAATTTTATTACGGAATAAAATTACTTAATTATTTATATGAATGTATGTCAATGGTTAAATATTTTCTTTAAATTTTATTCAACTTGATATTAAAAAACTCCTACATAAAAGTATTTTGAGTATAAAATATAATCAGAAATTGTCATCTGTAAGTTTTTTTGTTATTTTTAATTTTTGATAGCTATTTTGTTTGTTTTTTCAATAAAATAAATTTTTAATACAAAATAAATTAATTTATAATTTCAATTTCAATCGAACGATAAAAATCCAACAACTATAATTTTTTTAAAATCATGTTCAAATCTTAGTGGAATTAACATTTTCTTTGAAAGAAAAAAATGTCTAAATTTTGATCCAAAAATACTCTGAATAAAATAATAAGCTTAAGAGAGTTAATTACAGAATTAAACTATTTTTAAAATCAAGAGAAAAATAAAAGAAAAATATTTAATGCTGAAACTTTATTAAAATTGTCTAAATAACAAGAAAAAATAATGTGATAAAAATCACCAATCTTCATTTTCAAAAAGATAAAAAAAAACCATAAACTAAATATCAGTGATTCGTTGTTTAAAAAAAAAGCTATAAGAATTACAACTCTAAAATAATGTATCGAAATTTAAATATATTCAATTTTTAATTAAAGCCGAATGTTTCTTTAAAGAAAAGTTGTTTGTGTGCCAGAGCCTAGTTGTGAACCAAACAAAACCTTCTCACCTTGGGAAATGTTGAAATCAAAATTCTTCGGTGCTTCAAAAATCAAAACAATTGTTGAGCCAAGATTAAATTCTCCAAAGTTATCGCCTCGGTTTATTTTGACTCCTTTTAGTTGACCACCACTATTTGAAAAGCTAGTTGTGCAAAAGTTTTTTTCCAAGTCATGCTCAAACGGGCTCGATGTCTTGTTATTTGTGGTCAAACCCTTTGAAAAAAGTGAAAAAATTAATTAATTTGTCTTTGGCTAGAAAATGTGTGTATAAATGTGTACCTCGTCCATGTAGACGCGAATTGATCCAACATTGGTGGCACCAACAGCCGCCATGGAAAAAAAAC
The DNA here is from genome assembly GCA_016802295.1 of Brachionus rotundiformis. Classification (NCBI taxonomy): domain Eukaryota; kingdom Metazoa; phylum Rotifera; class Eurotatoria; order Ploima; family Brachionidae; genus Brachionus; species Brachionus rotundiformis. The sequence goes on from JAESIW010000065.1 coordinate 2,173,080, forward strand.
CATACTTCCACTCACCGTAATAGACAACTCTTTCATTTAAGTTGAACAAACCTTGCAGCCATCGGGCTACGCTCGGGTTCACACTGAATAGCTCACCAGGAAAGTGTCGGCGATAGTGAATAGTCCAGTCGGTTGGCGAGTGAAATCTATGGTAATCACCAGGTGCCAAGTATATTATACAATGATAAAGGCTGTTTTCCGGATTGTACAAAATGTTTTGTTCGTACAATTCGTGATTTTCGTTTAACTCTTCTATTTTAAATTTTTCTCCATTGTTATTTAGATCTGAATTTTTTGGCCATGTTTGCTCACCTAAAAATGCTTTTAATGAATAATTAACACCTTTTACTTGCTCTAAATACCCTTTATCGCACACACCATAATGTAAAATTCGACCATCACATGGACTTATCTGAAACCAAGATGAAAATTTCAATTTTGGTCAATAGATATGGTTTAATTAGTCTTACCAAACAAGACGAAGGATCAATCACTCTTGCGTCAGGTTTAAGTCCTCGTCGAAAAAATTCAGATAAATTTTTATATTCATTTAAATCTTGTATATCAATTTCGTCCAAATTGCAATTAAATATCCAAGAGTAAAAGTGGTAGCATGGTTTACGGCACCAAACAGGCAAGTCAATTGAATTTATTGTGCCCCAGGCTCTTGACATGGTTCTAAGTGGCAATTTTTTGTACAATCGAACCTATTCAAAAAACAAAATTAAAAAAACATGTTTTAAGAGTCAAAAGTGTTGTTTGCTAGACTAACCCTTGAGTTGTATATTTTTGGCAGGCTTTTAGTTCTGCGCAAAGGACCATTGACACCATGGTGGTCATTCAAGCAAGGCACAGTTTGACTTGTTTGAAAGCCAGATTTATGACTCAAGTCATAGCTTGAGTTATAGGCTCTTCTCAGCTGACTGGTAGTCTTTTTCATGGTGGTAACAGTGGTGCTAAGTATGGGTTTAAACAAATAATTGGTACAGTTGACCGAAGCCCTAGCTATTGATATTCTTAAGCGCTTGAGCTTAACATTTTTGCTCTTATTAAGTGGATTTAAGATTTTTTGAGATTTTAGATTTGACAGTTTAATTTTTTGAATGCATTGAATGCATTTTGATGATGTAGTGGTCGTAGCACTTATCAATAGATGTCGAGATTGCTTATGAAATGAAAATAAAAGTACACTCAGAGCCACAGTCAAGATGGTATAAAATGCCACTAGTTGTGAGTCAACTTGTTGCTTAAAAAGTTGATTAGAAAATAGTGTATTCGTAATGAGACGAGAACTAGAAGTCAGGAATTGATTTGCTTTTATAGCTACCCCATCCATGATTATTATAATGCGTTCCAAAGGTGTAATATAATGTTTGTTTATCGTCGTTGTCAGTAAGACTTATGTAAGCTTTGTCTAGATAGAATAATACCAAGGCGAAAAAGTTATTGCCAATGACAACTGCTAACAACTTATTTGAAATTATCAAAAATTAAGCTTTTTTTAGCAAATGTTTAAATTTATCCGAGTAAATTAACTCAAATTTTCTTTTCTCTTTTTTTTTTTAATTCAAAAAGTTTCCAAAAATTTGCTTAATCTGTGGAATGGTTTTCAATATCTTGTATATTGCAACCGTGAATAGCGTTTCTTGTACGTGAAAATGTTCTGCTTTGTCTGTCGTTTAGTTTTCCAACTCTTTTCATTCCAGTTCTAAAAGAACCTGATATTCAAGACTAGTCCAGTCCTAGGATTTAGTTTTTAATTTAATTCCAATTGAAAAAAATGTATATATAAATATATTTAAGTCCTTATTTTCTTTCGAAAATTAGTCTATCTAAAATAGTACAAAATATTGAATGTTTATAATGGCTTAAAATTAGTATAAAAAATTCCTAATCACTGAACACAGAGCTGAAGTTTTTTACGCATTTGAATTTTTTAAGTGGTCACTATCAAGAAATTGTTAATATTTAAAAAAAAATAAAAAAAAATAATATTAAACGAAATGAAGCCCCTATTTATACTAGAAATAAGTTTAAAAAAAATTCTTTTTCTAGATCATTCGATCTTAACTAGATTTTATATCCAAAAAAAAAGAGAAAACTCAAGCAATTTGATGGAGATTTGACGATAAGATAAAATATAAATTTTAAACATTTTTGTTAATAATCAATTTTTGTCCCAAGACAAACTAACATGCTTTAACAACACTTTTGATGAGAATCAAGATTAATTTATTGCTTATCGGTACACTTACAGCTGTGTCAACATCTTTGCTTAAGTAATACTTGCCAGCTAGCCATGTTGATAAGCCGATGAGTGAACAAGTGATCAAGAACTTGTTTCTACCATTAAGTCTATTGCGCGTTTGCCTCGAGCCACTCGCATAATTGCCATAGCTAATCGTTTGTTGGTATTTGACAAACCATTCTGGCTGTCTTCCATTTGCTAGTACTACTTGCTTTTTGAGAGAAAATATCACGTTTTTGGACAATCTGAGCATATTTTTTAATTTGCGTTTTTAAAGGCAATAATTATTAAACTAATATAAATAGATTTTGGCAAATTTCGTACCCTAAGCGCTAAAATTAAGATTTAAAAAAGACCAAACCATGTACTAAATTTTTCAAAGAGAGCACGTGACTAAGTAGAAGGTTTGAAATTGTCTTAAAGATCTATCCAGGCTAGGCCGGGAGGAAACATAAGCTAAATATCCTAAGCTCAAAGCTTGTTCAGCTAAGAGTGGGAAGTTGTAACATGTTTTCTTGAAGTTAAAGTGTGGATTTAGCAAAAAATGAAACTGGATTTTTAAAGCTAAAATTGATTCAAAACAATGTTCCCACACAGCCATTCTACCATCAATTATGTTATTTTAGTTTTGACTTATGAACACCTCCAGAGCTTAACTGGGTTACCAAAATTCAATATTTTAAAAGCTCAGTTTTCAAAAGAGACGCCTGCTTTTATATTATGCTGGTGTCTTAAAAAATTTCTTAATTTCCTATTCAAATAGCAATTAATTGAAATTAAAATAAGAAATAATAAATTAAGACATGTTTTGTCCCTGTATTTTTGGCATGAGTATTACTCAACTAAATAATCATCCAGGAATGAAATTTTTTATTTACAAATATTTATTTAATCAAAACTCAAAATTTAGTAACATAATTAAAATTATAATTTATCCAATTCAAAAATAAAATAAAAATAAGTTCGTTGGGTCATCTTTCTAGAAAAATATTAAGCCTGATTTGAAAAAATATTTTATATTTATCAAACATTCAAGTGAATGTAGAGTTATATTACGGTTTATTGAACCTGAATAAATATTTGTCTTGAAATTAAAAATAATTCTCAAATTGAGAATGTCATGATTGTTGTACGTTTCAAAAGGTATCAACTAAAATAATTCCTCCAAGTTATGAAAATAAATAAATTAAAGATATTTAGATTCTTTAAGCTTTATTTGTAATTGTCTTTATTAGTGTTAAATCATTGTATCTTCGTATATATCTGGAAATTTGGGTATATAGTTGCCATAGACTTTTAAGACATCTGCTTTCTGTATCCTTTTATTATTTTTATTTGGTCTAAAAAATCTAATCATTAGTAGAACCAAATAACACTGTCATATTTTTTTAAGGTAAATCAACATACTAAAGCCTATATCAATAAGACTAATTCATTTATACATTTATTAGATTATATTTTTTATTAAATAAATAATTGGAAAAAAGACAAAATTTTAACTACACAGCTATTTGAAAAAATTTAAAAATAAGATTCAAGTTAAATAATCTAATTTTCTGCACAAAGCCTAAAAACTAATACTAATTAGATTAACCCTATATTTTTTAAAATAAAGATAAACTTAAGAAATTTAAAAAAACATTAAGGTTTTTTATTTGAGAACTTGGTTTTTGAAAAATTTGATTTGAAAATCAATAAATATTTGCTAAAATTCTTAATATCTAAAAATATTTCGAAAGTTAAAATTATGTAAAAAAATATACCTTTTTTTTTCAAATTAATACTTCTCAGGAAAGTTTTTTTCTTGCTTATATTCTTTAAATCAATAAATCTAATTAATATTTATTAAAAAAACTAAATTCCAGAGTCTCAAAAGTACTTTCAGCTTCAGACAAAAACGTTAAAAATTAATTTATATAATTTAATTGAATATAATTTATTTTCCTTAATTAAAAAAAAATGAAAACCATTCGAGCATCAAAAGCGTCAAACAAAAATAAACATTCGATATTCAAAATTTTAAACAAGTTTAAATTGAAATTTTTATTTTTATTATTAATTTCAATACTTAAACAACAAATTTTATTTTATTTGTATCAAATCAAAAATTGGTCCTAAATACTTGGATAATTTTAATTAATTGGACAAAAAATTTTGAATTTTTTCAATTAAAATCAAAGTTTTTATTTCCAAAAAAAACTCAAATATGTTCAAATTAAGGTATAAATATATTTTTATTTTAAAATAAAGTTAAAAAAAACTAGTAAGAATTCCAGGCTTATTTTATCTTTGTATAAAAAGCTCTGATTCAAATGTTCAGTTGTATTTTTTGTTCTTTTTTTGAAATAAAAATAGCTAATGATGATTGATGTCTCTCAATACTGAACAAATAATAACCTTATCAATAAGCTTATTTTAGGAAATATTTTCCCCTAGGACTATGAAATCTTACTTGGCAATTTTCAAAAACTAAAAATTGACTCAAAATGAGAACCATATGATAAATTTAGAAATATTTTTAAATAATTGTGTCAAAACCAAGACTGAAATATGCTTTTTTCAAAAAATAATAAGCTGACGTTTTTCTTTTTTTAATTTTGATAAGAAAAATTATTAAAATTAGACATAATATTTTATTAGTTGTTTTATTGATCAATTTCTTTCTGATTTGGTAAAAAATTTTTCCAATCTGGATAATTCATTTTTAGATCGCTTGAAATACTTTCTTCTAAAATAGGTAGTAAACCTTTAAATAAAAGATCTCCTCCTTGTTTGGACAGATGTAAACCATCATGTAAAAGTTCATGATAATTGGGACCATATTCGTCCATAGCTTTTCTAAAATCAAATAACCTGATAGATTTTTTTATTGCTATCTCGACAACTGCAGTGGCATAGTCCTTAACCAAATTATCGAAGTGCAATGCTTCATTTCCTCTAACTCTTCGCCAATTCTCGTCACTTATTTTTGCAGGACTTACAAAAATTAATCTATCTCTTGGTAGTCCCCAATTTAAAATAAAATCAGCAATATAAGACATATTAACTGAGAACTTATCTAAGTCTACATGCTGAATAAGGGCCTTTGGGTCTGTGGAATCATTAGAACCAAGCATTACAATAACACCGCAAACTAAGTCTGGTTCAAATTCGGAAAAAATTTTCGGCAATATGATCCTTATTTGGTCAGTATTGTAACCTGAAAATCCTCTATTGATTACATCGCATTTTCTTTGGAAAAAGTCCGAAATAGAATTAATCCATCCAGATTGTCCATGAGCAAATTGTGTATTCGAGTCTCCTATTATAATTAATTTTTTCCAACTCATTTATAATCTAAAAATTTTCTTTTAATTTATTTTTTATTTAAAATTTAAAAAATTAATTGATAGTTAGTTTAAAAAACCAAACTCCGATTAAAAAGAGAATCTCGAAAAAAAATGGAACACAACTACAAATAGAGAAAATATACCAATATTGAACTGAACATGTCTGAAACAAAACCATTGATGAAAGTGATATTGCTGCTGCTGAGTGAAGAAATGTGGCTAAAAATTAGAAAATTATAATTTTTGATTAGTCTTTGAAAATATTTAATTTAGTTTTTTTTTTCATCTAAATGTTTTAAATTGTTTCAAAGTATATATAAATTTAAATATTTCTAGTTGTAAAACTAGCTTTTAACAAAGCTACTACAAATATGTTATTCTAGCAAAAATTAAAAATTTTACTTACACAAAGATAACTGAAATGAGTTGAATAATGTTATCCCAAGCATGAATGTAACAAACTCAATTACAAGAAGACCAATTGATATAGATAAGCCAATTATAAATCTATTTAAAATTATGAGTACTTTTTTTTAAAAAAGAATAAAATTTACTGAGTGTTCAAAAGGGTCCGATCATTATAAAATACTGGATCACACGAATTTACATTATCTTCCTATTAGAAAATTAGTTGAATAATTTTTAAAATTTTGTTATAATCTTGTTATGTACCCGGCTTATTAAGACGCTAATTAAAATGACCATATGAGCCATCATGCACATGAATCTTGATGGGACTAGACCATTTTTTATTGATTTTAGACCCATTTTTTGAAAAAAAAACTGATTGACTATTTTCAAATTTTTCTAAAACACCTCTATGAAGAAAATTGGTTTCTATGGTTACATATCTAGCGAGTTGAATAAGCTAGTGTTTTAGTCTTTAATTTGACAAATCAATAGAAAAAAAGATAAAATTTAACTTGAAATAAAGTTTATTTGAATGAAGAGAAATATCTTCATTTAGTGACTTTTTCTTAAAATTATCGAATTATATATAATCTTAATTTTCTCGATTTAGGAGAAAAATGTGAGAATTGATAAAATATAAAGAACATAATTTTTATTTTGTAATGTTTATTTGCAAATATTTAACTCAAAAAATATTAATCATTTATATTTTCGACAGTAAAATTATTTATCAATTACTTAATCTTATGTAGTTAAGTATCTATTCCAACTTTGGAAGCACTCAAACTATTTGAAACCACCAAATTTTTGGAAGCTGATTCCTCATAATCATCAGTTTAGAATTTATGTTTTGTTTGCAGAAATATTCTTCTTAATCTTTCCAGTCTCTCATCATTCAGTTGTGATTTGACACTAGGATTTTTACGATTTTTACTCTTCAATATTTTATAATGTTTTTGAAAAAAATGGTAAAAAATAAGGGTAAAAAAACGATTATCCAAATAATACAAAATTATAAGCTTTTTTTCAGTAAAAAAATTTGAATTCGGTTCTAGATATTTTATATTTTGATACCATATCTTATCCCTTTCGTTTTTGAAAATTTTTTGAATTAATGAAGACTGGTCAAATCATTAATTTTTTCAATTTAAAATAAATTGCGTTTACAATTTTTACTTGAATTTACGTAAAATCCTAATTTTTAAAAGATAGATTTTGTAAAAAATGTTTAAATACAATAAAATTTTTTATTTTAATAAATCAATTTATTTTAAATGGAAAAAATTAATGATTCGGCTAGTTTCCATTATTTTGAAAAATTTTCAAAAGCGAAAGGGATAAGATTTTTTATTGAAAAAATGCTCATAAATTTGTATTATTTGGATAATGTTTGAATATGATAAGATAGCGTCAAAATATTTAACAAAATTCGCTGTAAACAAATTTATAAGCTTTTTTCGATAAAAAAATTTTAAAAAAATTTGAATTCGGTTCTAGATATTTTGACACAATATATTATCTCTTCACTTATGGAAATTTTGATTTTGGTTTAATGACCCGATGAATACCTTAGATTTTACGTAAATTTACGTAAAAAAATGTAATTCTTTCTTTGAAAAATATTTTTCTTTTTTTTTGAAATTTTCTAAAAATTCTTTTATTTAAAAAAAAAATTCTAAAACAAGAGCTGGTCTTCAATTCCCAGTTTTTCGTATCCATTGCTTGTTGAGAAAAGCTACTGAATGAGTTGGCATTGGAGCTTCAATCTATTTGGCCGAGTTGGAATACTTTAACGCTGATATTCTCGAATTGGATGGTAATTCTGTTAGAGATAACAAAAAGACATGAAGCGTTCCTCGTCATTTACAACTAAACATCAGAAACGACCAAGAATTTAACAAAATTCTAGCTGGTGTAACAATCGCTCAAGGTGGTGTTTTGCCAAGCATTCAATTATTTTCGTACTGGTGATTTCTGAATGCAGTCCCACGTAAGATTATTAAAAAGAAAAAGAAAATATGATACATAAGAATGAATAAAATTAAAAAAAATCGTGATTTAATGAATCTTAAAATAAAAAATAAAAAGTTTTCTTAAATATTTATTTTAATGTTAACTAAAAATCTAAATAAGCTTTTTAAATAATTTTAAGCCAAATATTCCTTATAAGTTTTCAAAAACTTTTCAACTTTGGGTCTAACAACAACTGAACAGTATCCTTGATTAGGATTTCTATTGAAATAATCTTGATGATAATCTTCTGCTGGATAGAATTTTTCAAATTTGGTAACTTCGGTTACCACTTTAGAATTAAGCTTTCCATTTAATTCATCTATTAACTTTTGGGCTAGAGTTTTTTGTTCATCGTTATGATAGAAAACCGCTGATCTGTATTGAGTTCCTATGTCGTTTCCTTGGCGATTTAATTGAGTCGGATCATGAACAAAGAAAAAAACTTGGAGAATTTTTTCAGTGTTGATCACTGAGGGATTGTACTCGACTTGAACAACTTCCGCGTGTCCGGTTGTACCTGAACAAACAGATTCGTAAGTCGGATTTTGTGTATGACCACCGGAATAGCCCGAAACAGCGCTCTGTACCCCTTTTAGGCGTCTAAATGCTGTTTCAACACACCAAAAGCAACCTGCACCCAATGTAATCTTTTGCATATTTTGCTCGGATTTAATTAAAACTGCCTCTAAAATAAGTAATATTAAGAATCTTTTTATATAAGAATGTTTCATAACAAGGTTGTATAATTTTTTTTTAATATTAAAACTGCAATTTATGTAACGTGACTTATAATTTATTAAAATTAATTAAAATTTGTGAATATCTTAGTCAGTTTTCAAGTCAAGGATATGATATCCTAAAGATGAAAAAAAATTTGCAACTAGAGTATTTCAAATTATAATACATTTGACTTAATTGAACACGCCGATTGCATATAATTTCAAAAAAATTTCATTATATATTTACCTGAATAAATATACAATTTGCTCTTAATTTAGAAAAAAAAAATGGAAAATAAAGAAAATTGTAAGAAAGAGGAAAAGAAAAAACTGTCCAAAGAGGAGCGCATTGCCGCTCGTCAAAACCAAAACAAACCAGCTGATCAAGTTGAGGACGACTATGCCAAAGAATTCTACGGAGTGATGCCATTAATCCAATCCAAAGAAAAAGTTGAACGGGTTTTGGCAAATGTCAGTGATTTGAATTCAAATTTGGTTGATACCAAAGTTTGGATTAGAGGAAGACTTTTTGTCTCTAGAAAAACAACAAGTATTTAATTAAATAGGTCTATCTGAATGGATTTGATTAAATTTTAAAAAGATAAACAGTGTTTTTTCACCATTAGACAGCGATTTCACACCATTCAGGCTATTGTATCTGTAGGCGAAAAAGTTAGTAAATCAATGGTAAAATTTGTCTCCGAGTAAGTTAATATATTTTTAGTCAAAAGAGAAAAATAATTAAGAATAATAATTTTTAAGCATTACCAAAGAAAGCATAATTGACGTTGAAGGCGTCTTGACTAAAGCTCCAACTAAAATTGAGTCATGCACTCAAAATGATGTAGAACTGCAGGTAACTCAAGTATTCGTGGTGAGCCAAGCTGAGCCACGACTTCCTCTTTTGATCGAGGATGCCATGAGACCTGAAGCCGAATCTGAAGACCAATCAGTGGCAAAACAAGATACCAAATTAGACAACAGAATTATTGATCTCAGAACATTAACCAACCAGGCTATTTACAGAGTAGAAGCCGGTGTTTGTAGACTTTTCCGAGAGACTCTTGATGCTCAAGGATTTGTTGAAATCCACACTCCAAAGATTATTAATGCTGCTTCAGAAGGTGGTGCCAATGTTTTCAAAGTTAGCTACTTTAAAACTTCAGCATACTTGGCTCAATCTCCTCAATTGTATAAACAAATGGCTATTGCTGCTGATTTTGAAAAAGTTTACACTGTCGGATCCGTGTTCAGAGCAGAAGACTCAAACACTCACAGACACTTGACTGAATTTATTGGTCTTGATGTTGAAATCGCCATCAAATATCACTACCATGAAGTACTTGATATAATTGGCAATCTGTTTACAAGCATTTTCAAAGGTTTAGAACAAAAGTATTTGATAAAAAAAGCAAAAAAAAATCTTTTTTATTTAATTATTTTTTAGCTTTGCCAAGGAAATCGAAACTGTTAGGAAGCAATATCCATCTGAACCCTTCCAATTCTTAGAACCAGCGTACTAATTAAGATAGAATTAATTTTGTAATTATTAATTTTATTCTTGTCCAGATTACGTCTTGAGTATAGCGAAGCTGTTAAGATGTTAAATGAAAATGGTGTCGAGATGACTGATGAAGAGGATTTGAGTACAACAAATGAAAAATTTTTGGGCAAATTAGTCAGACAAAAAGTTAGAACTTTATTAAGTAAATTTTGATATTAAAGTTTTTTAAATTGTTAGTATGGAACCGACTTTTTTATTTTGGATAAATATCCATTGGCTGTTAGACCTTTTTACACCATGCCTGATCCAAATAATTCAGTAAATTGAAACTTAAAGCAAAAGTTTTTTACTCCAATTTTAAATTTTTTCCTTAAAAGAAATTCTCAAATTCATATGACATGTTTATTCGCGGCGAGGAAATTTTATCTGGTGCTCAGCGTATTCATGACCCAGAGTTTCTCAGTGAAAGAGCTAAACATCACGGTATCGACTTGGAAAAAATCAAGCCATACATTGATTCGTTTAGATTTGGATGTCCTCCTCATGCTGGCGGTGGCATTGGTCTAGAAAGAGTAGTCATGTTGTACTTGGGATTAAACAACATCAGAAAGACATCAATGTTTCCAAGAGACCCGAAAAGGCTTGCACCATAAAATAGTCAAGATTGTTTTTTAAAAGTTTACTAATTTTAGGATTCAATAAAATTATTTAGTACTCAAAAAATTTTTTATTTTTTTAATTTAAAATGAGATTCAAGTTTTAATTAATAAACTAGAAAAATTAACATATTTAATAAGTTGTTTATAGATATTTAGAAGGACTTTTAACTAAAATAAATTGATTAATTAAAAATTTTAAATTTATATTTTTATCTAAAGTTCTAAAAAAATTGTTCTGTTAGAATTTCAATTTTTACATATTTTAATTTTTTTATCAATTGTTCTACTTAAATTTTTGCATTTGACTTTCAAATATTTTTTTGTGAAATGAATTCTTCTCATAACGAAGAGATATTAGATAATTTTGAAGCAAGATTAAATCTAACACTAAATCGATTTCACAATAAAATTTCCAAACTAGAACGATGCATAAAAACAGCCAATTTCAAATCTAATTTGGATTTATGTGCCTCTTCATACCGTCTAAAAAAATCTGACCGACTCTTGGAACTTTTAGGAAAAGATATAAACAGTTGCCAAGGAAATAAAGATAGTTTAACCCCAAAACAAGCTAATAATGAAGATACCTCAGAAGGGTATTTTACCTCAGATAGCTCATCTCCCAAAAAGCAGCCAAATCTACTAAATGATTCATTTAAGAACATGGTACCTGTAATAACAATTCATCAAATATTTCAATCTGAATCTGAAGAGTGTAAAGTCACTTTGAAATGGAATATTTTCGACTTGTCTGATAAAAAGTTTGTTAGCTGCGAACATCCAATCTTCAAAAATATCAAAATGTATGAATTATACTGTAATTGTATAGAATCTCTGGAACTTGAGGATGTGTACTTTAAACAATTGGAAAAAAAAGAAATTGACAAATCTAGTGATTGGAAAATAATTGGAACAGTTGAAGTTTTTGAACAACCAGTTAAATGGTAAATTAGAGGATTTAAAATTTCCTTAATTAACTTTGTTTTAAAGTAAACTGGAAAAAATTGTCAAAAATTGGATATATTACTTTGCGGTGAGGATAAAATATCAAAATAATGAATTCAGTCAATTTTCCGATATAAAACGAGTCAGTGTTTCATGACTTTTAATTTTATCATTTTTTAAATTTTGTTATCAGTTGATATCAATTATCAAATGTATATAATATTTAATAAAAAAAGCTTTTTTTAAAATCAATTTGCTTTATAGAAGAAATTTAAAGGCTTTTTCATAAACAAAAATTTTTATTTATCATTGGAATAATTCCTCATTTATTATAAGATTTGGCTAATAAAAAATTCAAAAGATTTAATCTTTACTATTGTCACCTGAATTTTTGTGTGACACAAACAGGGTAGTTGTATCTTGGGTATGAAATTATTTTCAATAAAATAAATATTTTAGAATCTTTAAAAGAAAATGAAAAATAATGAGATTAATAAAAATGACATCAATTTAAAATTTTTAACATATTATAGCTTTTGATAATAATAAAAAATGGAATTAAATATGATTACTTGATAAAAAATTCTACTTTTTTCGTTTTCTTTCCATGAGGAAAATTTGGTCATTACTTGTAGTAATGCAAGTCTAGCTAACTAGCTTGTTTTATTTGACTAACTAGTTTGTTTGATTTTATTTAAACAAACATTCTAATTAAAAATTAGGTGCGGGGTTTTATATTTAAAC
>JAESIW010000115.1:664377-680802 GCA_016802295.1 Brachionus rotundiformis
GAAATTCACATTTTTGTGCAATTTGCAGATATTTAGCAGAATTTAGCAGAGGCTGTTTTTAGTTGATACAGAAGTTGTTTCATCTGATACAATTTACAGAACATTTATCTGAGCTTTTAATCAAAAGTTATTCCGTTTTTAATATTTTGTTTTTGTTTTTTGAACTAAAATTCACGCAGCCGCTCAGTTGTTGTTTCATTAATTCCAACCAATGTAGTATTGATTGGCCCTTGGGTTGATCCTATATCAGGCTCAGGTGTTGTTTCATTTGTTGCTTCTAATCCTTCTTTAGCTGAAAGTAATATAATGCAGCTAATAATAGAGATTTTAATTATTTGTTTCATTTAAAGTCTGTTTTTTAAAATAATATTGCTCCTTTATTTATAATTCGATTCTTGAGCATCATTTGAAATTTTTAAGGTTTTGAATTTTTAATGGCTCAATGATCTTCAATCATGTTAGTAATTTCGTTTATTCAACATTTTAAAAGGGAATAATTTCATTGTAATTTTAAATATAATAATAATTGTTTAAAAACCCAATTAATTAATATAGTTGAAAGAAACCAGTTTTCTGTTTCTTATTCTGATTTGTTTTCATGCTTTTTGAATTGTCTTTTTTCTAATTTTTTAACCATTTAATTTAAATAAATTTAGAATGATTGTTATGGCTTTATGTCCAAAACAAAATCCATTTCAAAAATTTTTAATTAGATAGAAAATATTCTAATTTTATTAGGTTTTTCGAAAAGATTATTAGTTATTTTATGGAATATTGAGTATTATATAATTAATTAAAAATTCACAATCAATATGTGGGATGATAAAATATAGAAACTTTTTCATCCAAACACAATTTTTAATTTTTTCTAATTTCTCAATAGTGAATAATCGCTTAAAATATTACAATTTTATATTCCATTTAAAATTTTTATTCTGAAAACATTAAAATTTTAAATAAGTAATTAATTTTTTTAATTCTTTATTATTGCACTTGAGGCCGTAGCTTTCAATTTAATATAAATAAGAGTAAATTTAAAACAATTTATTTTTAAAAATCGTAAAAATTATTTTTTTTTAATTGAACAACAAACTAATCATTTAATTTCTTTTAAACATTTTAAATCCTGTTATCTTTAAATAGACATTACAAATAAATAAATCTTTTAGAATTATGTCATATTTTTCTTTTTAATAATTTATCATTTGATAGAATTAAATATTTTAAAAAAAAAACAAAAAAAATTTAAAAATTCTTAGTGTTCTTGTTTTAAAAAAGAGAATATGTATTTAACAATAAAAGAAAATAATTTACAAATCTCATTTAAACATAAAGCTCTTTATCTTAATTTCTTAAATTTTTATCGCGTTATTTAACAGTCGATTAAAGTAATATCAAAATAAAGAAAACATAATTACTCAAAGTCTTTAGTCATCTAAAAATTTTGAAAAATTATTTCTTTTGCAATTATAATTTTCGGATAACATAGTTAAAAGAATTTTTATCATTATACAAAATTTAAAAATCGAAAATGCAGCTTTATCTGACTCTGGTGCTTAAGATTATAATTCACAATAAATAATTTATTTGTTTTGATGTTAATAGGACATAGATTGGACAATTTGTTTTAAAATAAACAATGCTTAAAGTTTCCAATCGTTTTTTTTTAAATTAAATTTTAATGAATACTATATCTAGATACCTTCCAAAATCAAGTATGAAAATTAGATCTAATTGAGTATTTAAAAAAATATTTGTTTGAAAATTTTCTTTAAGGGCTCAGTTATTTTGCTGGATCATAATTGCCAATAAACTTAGAATTTTTATCATTACGAAAATATAAAATTAATTTTTCAACGGAATCAAAATAAATCAAAACTAAAAGAGTGCGAAATATGTTATCTAGAAATCCACGCTTATATAAATCTTGTCCTTTTTATATTAAAGGGACGTCATTTTAAAAAATTCAACTAAATATATCAACAGGGTATAATTTGATGATTTAAAACTTAATATTCAAATAATAAAAAAAACAAAAATTCCAATCAAAAAAGCTATTATATTAAAAAAATTCAAACGAGTGGAAAATTTAAGTGAGATTAAAACATAAATATTAATCAAAATTAAATAACACAAGAAAATTGAAATAATAACATATTTTTAAATTCGACAAAAAAAATAAATTAATAATACGTTTTGAAAGTTCTAAATGAAATATTTCCCTGGATCTAATTATTCCTTGATCATCATTTAAATGAATTATAGAATGTATTTGTTAACTCATCAAGTTGAATAATTAAAACCAATTTAAAATAGAAACAATTATAACAAGTAAGCAGTCTACTAAATTTATTGAAAAATGTATTAAAAATTTTTAAAGTCAATTCTTTGAATTTAAATTTTTTGCATAGTTTTTTTAATTTTAATTTATTTTAAATTATTAAAAACTAATGAATAAAATTAAAAAAAGAAGAACTGCAAATTTTATTTTATTCAAACCATTTCTTCTAGTCGAACTCTTAAAAGATTAAAAATAATTATGACTATTTTGAAAGGAGATTTTTACATTTGTTGTTGTTAAAATTGTTGTTGTATTTTGGGAGCTTGTATTGGTTGAAGTTGGTTGTGTAGAAGACAAAAAATTTGTAGAATTGTCATTCTGTTCATTAAAATAAGATCAAATAAGTTAAAAATGTCCAAATATTAACTAAAAATGCTTACCGAAGCTACACAATTTAAATTTTCACAGAAAAATTGTGTTAAATATAAATTATATTTGTAAATAAATACATTTGTTTCATTATATTCTTTTAAATATTTAATACATGTTTTTATCTTCTATATAGTATTGATCTTGGTTATGCATTTGAAATTTTTTTTTTCCTAAAGATTTTTTTATCACGTTTGTAATTTCGTATTTTTTAATTTAAAAAAAGGAATAATTTCATAGTATTCATTTAATGAATTTCGTATTCAAAAGTGATTTAATTAAATGAAGCTTTTTTTTATTGAAACAAAATTTTTTATCTATTAGAATATTTAAAACATGATCATTTCATCAGTAATTATGCTTAGCATATTATTTAAAATTGACCAAGTTAGTAATTATCAAATGAATAATTACATTTTATCTAAGTTTGGTAATTTATTTTTTTTTCGAAATGAATAGTTCAAGATTTTTTCCTTACTCTTATAAATTTTTATTGAAATTACAGAAACAAAAATAAAATTTTCCAAGTTAATTTTCGTTTAATTAAATTTAAATGAATTCTATGTAGATAGCTGTTAAATCAAGCTATAAGCTGGAAATCATATTTAGTAGGCTTCAAAAAAATATTCGAAATTTTTTTTCAATGGCTCAGTGATTTTGCTTCATCATTTTTCTATTAAATTTAGAATTTTTATAATTAAGAAACTTCAAGTTTTATTTTTTATCATTTACTTCAAATTTATCTCAAAAAAATAAATTGTGAAAAATTTCCTTTTACAGGGGAATCAAAATTAAAAAAGAGAAATATGTTAAAAAATATGTAAAAAAAAAAAAAAAAATTTAAAAAAAATAAATTTTTTACTTTATTTTCATAAAAGATGTATTTTTATTATTATAAATAATAGTTATTTTGATTAGACTCTATAGAGAAAAAATTCTGGTTATTTTTTTTAAATTCTGAACAATAAAATCAAGGAATTCTTTAGAACCAAGTTTTGTTTAAAAAAGATCCCATTTTAAGCTTTATTCCTTTTTTAAAATAAATTTAGGGGTATTGTGGAATTTGAAACATGAAAATCAAATTTAAATTTATCTGCTAATATATTGGTTGAAACTAAATATAAACCAAAATAAAATGAAAATTTGTAAAAGACTTCATGTATTGAAAATAATTCAAATAAAATAGCTAAGTTTTTCTACAAATTATATATTTGTCATACGTTGAACAAGTTTAGGAGCTTTAAAACGAAAAAAATTGCGGTGTTATTTTTTTTACGAATTCATAATGCCGAGAAGCTGATAGTCTTAATTGACTAAGATATTGATTTTCATTAAGAATTTTCGATTTTAAGATTTATATCAAGAAATTTAAAATAAGACGCAAGATGGATATTTTAAAATACAGAATAAGATTTAATTTAAAGATGTTTCTGTCAAATAAAAAGAATTGAATTGGAAAAAAGTCACAAGAATGTAATAATTGACGTAACTTTTGATAATTTCTTTTAACTAGTTTTTAAATTAAAAGATAATTTCAGATATATTTTATCCTAAATTCGTAAACTAAAATTCTAAATCAAAAGTCATTTTAAATGTCTATCATCATTTTTTTATCTAAAGATAGCTCAGTCATTCATTCAAATATATTTTCTTTTAAAATAGTAGTTTTCAAATAAAAAAGTAATCAAGAATAATGAATATTATACAATTTTTAAAAGGAGATTATGGAGCCTTGAATAACTCTGGGGCTAAAGATCACAATTCACAATATGTTTTACTGTATATAGGACAACGATGAGGAACTTTTTTTAAAATAAAACCTGTTTTAAGAAATATTATAAATTGATATCCGAATTTTATATTCCCGAATTTTTTCATTATGATTGGAATTAAATTTTGAATTTTAAACACTATGAAACTAAAAGTTTAATTTTATCATTAATCTAATCATCATTTACGTGAAAGTTCTAAATGAAATATTCCCCTGGATCTAATTATTCCTTGATCATCATTTAAATGAATTATAGAATGTATTTGTTAACTCATCAAGTTGAATAATTAAAACCAATTTAAAATAGAAACAATTATAACAAGTAAGCAGTCTACTAAATTTAATGAAAAATTTATTAAAATTATCTAAAGTCAATAATTAATGTTCTATGAATTATCAAAAGCTAAAAAATAGAATTATTAAAAGAATAATTGTCGATATTGTTGATGTATTTAGGGAGCTTGTATTGATTGAAGTTGATTGTGTAGAAGACAAAGTACTTGTAGAATTGTCATTCTTTTAAAGATAAGAAAAATGAGCTAAAAATTACAAAAAATTAAAGTAAATTTTTTACATTTGTTGTTGTTAAAATTGTTGTTGTATTTTGGGAGCTTGTATTGGTTGAAGTTGGTTGTGTAGAAGACAGAGAATTTGTAGAATTGTCATTCTGTTCATTGAAATAAGATCAAATAAGTTAAAAATGTCCAAAAATTAACTAAAAATACTTACCAAAGCTACACAACTTAAATTTTCACAGAAAAATTGTGATAAATTGGCTATTGTAATGAATTTGGAATTGCTATACGAAGTACCATCATTTGTTAGTTCAATTTTTGCGAAAAAAAAGTCACTACGGGTGTCGACAAGAGTAAAATTTGTGTAAAATGAAGAATATGAAATTTGATTAGGGCTTATGAATCCATTAATTGTCAAATTGTTTGTATCTGGATGCTTATTTAAAAAATTAAATAAAAAATTTTAAGAAAAGAAGCTACAGGAAAAAAGATTATCTTACATAAAGACTATATTTTAGGCTTGAATTTCTATTTGACAAACTAAATTTTATTGCACTGAATACAAAATATTCAAAAGGTTCTTGAGATAAATCCCAGGTAGAATTTGAGATTAGATCAGTTATTTCAGGAGTGTCAAATAAATATATTGAACAGTCAGCTCCTTCGAAATTTACATTGCAAACACACTCACCATCATTTGAACATGAACCATTACCACTACAATTATTTGGACATAAATCTTTCAGTTCAATCAAAACAGATAGTGTTCCATTTTCTGAAGCTATCATGTTATTGGCATCGTTTTTCGCCAATTCAACCACAATATTATTGACATCATTTTTATATCCGATTGTATAGTCGGTTTCCTTTTGGTTAAAAATATAGTCTCGTTATTAAAGAAATACACTCAAAGGTTACTGGGTCTAGAGAAATGTCTAGTTCACAATTGTACTTCACCATATTTAAGTCGAATTGATCAGTTAATGATCCATTAATATTATTTCCTAGATTTTTGCAAGTCTCAGTTTTGGCTTGATTGTCTGAATTTCGAGCCTAGAGAGAAAAATTAAGATAATGTAAATTATTTAGTTGACCGATTTGAAATGTGTTTCTGTTTTCAAATATAAAATAAAATATTATATAAATCATAATTTAATTTATCAAACTAAACGATATTACAAAACGATACTAATAAATGGATTAATTTTCCGATTTTATAAATAGGTGACAAGAATTATATTTTATCTTTTATATTTAACTAATATCTATTTTTAAGTTAGAATTCAAAAGCTAGCTACAAAATATTTTTAGCTTCTTTTTCAAACATCTTTGGAAAAATTAATAAAATTGAGATCATAATTTCAGAATTAAGTCGGAAAATTTCAATATGAATAAGAAAAAGCCACCAAATTTTTTTTTAATAAATGAAGATGAAAAAATTACTTTTCTTAGTCCATTGCTAATTTCAATAAATTGAGGAATCATTTTTTCAAACGATTTCTTATTGATAGATTTAAAAGCGTTACTTCTGGATCTAAAAATTTAAATTGATTTTCAATTTAATAAATTCTATTTATTGAACAAATTATTAAATACCTTAACAGTCTACTTGATTTTTGGTTAAAATATTCTTGATTCTTTCCATTAAAGCAATTAGCTTTTTGATTCGATGTTAGTTGGTCTATTGTCAACAAAGAGCAATAACTGTGTGTTATATGAATTTTTGTTGCATTGAAGGAGTAAAAATTATCTTCAAGACTTGGAATATTATTTTTATTAGCTCTAAATCAAAGATTTAAATTTATTTGTAAATTTGTCGAATATATGTAAATTACTCATAACTAGCAAATACTTGACTAGTATCTGTAGATTCTTCTCCTGATTTCAATTGTGTCAAATCATTTGAAGACTGACCATCCCAGTTGTAAAAAAGACCGTCTATTTTTCCTCGGTCTCCTTTTGCTGGTATTATGTCGAATCTATTCAAATACAATCTGTAAAAAAAAACATGTCCGTAAACTCTGAGTACAAGACCATAGCCAGTTGTTATTTCGAAACCATATCCGGATTTTTTCAAGATAAATGAATCTAGTTCATTTTCAACTTGATTGTTACTATTGAAAATAATAGCTTCATCGAGAATATTTCTTTTTAAATCTGAGTAATAGATCATTCCAAATAAAATGTCTATTTTTATAATTTCATAGAAATATTGAATATAAATTTTATATAAGCAGTATGGAGGTGACCAATCAGGATCATTTGAACTAAAAGGAGAACACCTTGTGTTTGTCAAATGGATCTATGGTGAAATATTTTAGTTTTCAAATTTAGATTTTATTTTGTAAAAAATTAAAATACCCTTGTTTCTGTTTCGATATTTTCATACATTACATATTCGCCTGGTTTTTGTAACTCAAACCATCTTTTATTATTTATTGATAAATTAAATAATCAAAATCAATTTGTTAATTAAATACTTGCGATCGAAAGTCATACAATGAGGGTCATTGAAGCATGTAGCAAAATTAGAAAGTGAGCGCCTCGAAGGAATGAATTTTACCTTATAATTTGAATAAATAAATAATATATATACAAAATTCATCTTTTATACAGTTATTAATGGAAGCTTGAATTTGCTGAAAAATGGTCTTAAATCAGAAGAATTTTTATTTGTCATAATTTGAAGATCATAAACTTCTTCTTTAAAATTGAGATTTTTCGATTCTAAGCTAACACCTATATCCCAAGCAATTTGCCAATTATTCTGTCCCCATGTTAGAGCAGGTTTTAATAACTTATTATTTGGATCACAATCGTATGTACCATTTGCAGCATTCGAACACTGTTTTACAATTACTCGATCAATGTCAACTCTGTCTTTATATTGGAGAGAAAATTTCAAAAAACAATCTGATTGAGATGGATCATAGCAAGAAATGGGTATTGTAGAACGACAAAAAATAGTAGAAACTTTAGTCTGATCCTCATTAAAAGTAACTAAATATGAATTCTTCACAGTATCGTACTAATAAAAAAAATTTATTTATTTATCTAAAAAATTAATTAAAATTTTTAAAAAAGTGATACCTCAGTGTAATTTTGAAGAAAACATTCTTGTCGAATAGGGTATACATTACTTTGAAATCTCCTTAACGAATTTTCAAATTTGAAGTCACAATAAATCTTAAAGGTTAAAATAATAAGAGAAAAAAAATAATAAATAAAAAAAGAGATATACAGATGAATCGATAAAATTCGACCAAATAGATTCATTTAAAAAGGAATAAATCATATTGCTTGATTCGAAAAAAAAGAAATTTGTTGTAGTAATCAAATTAGACGCGGAATCAAACCAAGATACATGACCTCGAAGAATTTCACAGGAGAACTGTGAAATACATAAAAATGAGCATTTAGCATAAACATATTTAAAGGGTGATAAATTATCAATGAATTTGGAAACGAATGAAAGATTAACGACACCATTTGGAAAGGAATCAGACTTAAAAGTTGTATCAATTATATTAAATGTTGTTCCAAGTTCTGATTGTAGTGTAGTATCGGTATCAGAATCAGTTGTTTCATCAATGATAAAAGTTGTATCAATTATATTAAATGTTGTTCCAAGTTCTGATTGTTGTGTAGTATCGGTATCAGAATCAGTTGTTTCATCAATGATAAAAGTTGTATCAATTATATTAAATGTTGTTCCAAGTTCTGATTGTTGTGTAGTATCGGTTTCTTTTATCAATATTGATTCTAATTACATTGTTTTATTTATTTCTTTATAATTTAATTTTTTTTTTATTTACCCTTTGTTTCGCATATTGATCCACTATATCCATTTTTGCATTCACATCTAAATCCAATTAAACCATCCTTACTTAAGTTAGTATTGATACAACTGCCCGCATTTTTACACAGGTTTATTTTGTCACAAGATAACGGAATTTCTTTTTAAATAATTATTTTTTTTTTTTATTTTTTATTTTTATTTGTTTACCGTCACATGTTCCACAAGTAATTTTACATTTGTTTTTTATTGGGTCTCCTCCTACTGTTCCACCGTTGCAATAGTCCTTCCATGATGGACAATTTATGTATTCATCTGTGCAATTTATGTACTCATATTCTTAAAGTAAATTTTAAATTATTTCACAATGGCTTATTTTATAATGTAAAATTAAATTTTAAAAAATATAAATTATCTTTATATTAAAATTTTTTTTGACTAATCTTATATAATTTAACTTTTGAAATATTTACTTAAACAACTTGAACAACAAGATTCTTTTCCGAAATCTTGACTACAAAAGTTTTTAACCGAGTATTCTTTTTTTACTAATAAATCAAAATATTCATCACATGTACTGTAATAATTCCTGTATTCAATTTGCGTGTAATAATTTCCTCTTACATAATCATCTCCAAAAGGACAATTTGATACTATGCTCCCTTCTGTTTCAGTACAAATTCCTTTTATGCATTTCTTTATATTTGTTAATTTTATATATTAGTTAATTTCTATTCTAAAAATTACCGATCCTGAAGCGCAGGTTGATCCTTCTACAGCAGGGCCTATACTTGAGCATGTCGTTGAATTGACATCTTTTCTACAATAAAGACTAGAACAAATAGATGATGACGCAAACTTATAATTTGATTTTCATAATTATATCATTTAGAAATATTTTATTGGAATGCATACTCGACAAAAGCTTGCATTTGAGCCTAAAATGCTTCTGCATTGTTCGTCTAAATCCCAAATTTGACCACTAAATGAAGGATCTGCATTTATCACAAAATCTGGCAAATTGTTGTTTATATTCGACAAGCAACTTGCCTCACTTGAAATTGGACTATTTTTTTAAATTAAAATAGCTATTATCACAAAAATTTAAATTCTAACTGTTTACCCATCGTTGTCAAGAATATAATCTTTGAAATAAGTTATTGAACAAGGTGAGAATCTTTGGATATTTTCAATATTTGAAAAACCAAGTGATGCACTCATTATATATCTATCGTTTTGATCACATGAGTTTCCAGAGCCATCATGAAAAGCGCCTAAATTATGTCCAATCTCGTGTGCAATTATGTATATATTATAAAATCCACCAATGTCTTCTGATATTGAAGTTTTAAAGTCAACTCTACAAGCAGCACCAACCCAAGCATATCCGATAACTCCTGCTCTTAAATTATTGTCCAATGTCTTATCATTAGACCATAAATCTTTACTAAATATTTTATTAGTTTTCGCAATTGTTCATCTAAATAAATTACTTAAAAACTCCTACAGCATGATCATAATCAAAGTCAAGATTTAAATTTGATAAATAAATTCCAAATTGATTTAAAGTGTTATCAGCTAAAATGACTTCTCTTCCATTGTATTCGGTTACGTCTGTATCTCCAACAATGTCAAGTCTAGTCCAAGTTGCATCAAATGGATCCTTGAAGAGCGTAAAATAAAAAAATCAAAGTTTATTTTAAATTTTAGTACAGTCAAAATTAATATGTGGATTAGTTTTATATTGATTCTTAGATCTGGGTCAGCTTCAAAAGAATTTTGATATTTGTTATTAACACCATTCACTGTGTGAGCATAATAAATCCGTAGATGATCCACGATTGTTTGCTGATCATTTGAATTTAAAAAATTTTTGTGATCCTCGTAAACAGTTGGATCGATAACTACAAGAGTTTCAACATCTGCCACCACTGGTTCACCATTTACTGTTCTGGATTTTTTATTTAATACACTAATTAATTTAATATTTTAATTATAAAATTAATTTCTCTTGAAATAATAATAAATTTTTACTTTTTTTTCTTTCTATATTCATCTTTTGAAAAAAAAATTATGTTTTGGTAAAATTAACTTATTCGAATGAATATACCTTCTGGTAAAAGCTTGTAGTCTTTTACTTTTTCAAAATCAACAGTTTTATCTATATTATCAAGAGTTCTTTTTCTTAATAGATGTTCATAAGTTATTTTTCCCAATCGACCAGTTTTCTTTGGTATATTTATTATTTCATAGTGGTCATTTTTGCCATTTTCTGAAAAAATTCTAGCAAATACACGATGACTTAACTCACTTTCATCCTTGTTTTTAATCAATGTGGCAAAACCACGTCCATTTTTTTCCATATATGTTTGATGCTTTTCTGAATTAACTATTTCTACCTTTTTAACTTTGCCATTTTCATAAATTGAAATTCCTGGTGATGTATAATTATCAATTATCTCAAAGTTTCCGTCTAATTTATGTCCTTTTTCATTGATCGAAAGCGAAAATTTCTTTGGAAAATCAACTCCATCTTCAAGGTCAATTAGTTTAAGATTTTGAAGAGAAAATGAATCGTGTTCATTATTAGCTGACATTAAAGTTATACAACTAATATATGAAATTAAAAATATTACTTTCATTTTAAAATCTGTTTAAAAAAATCAAATTTTAACTTATTTATAGTGTAATTTCTGATTATATAAATAAACAATCATTAAAAAAAATATTTAATTAAAAATTTTTATTAATGGCTCAATGATTATGCTGCATCATGTTTGCAATTACATTTAGAATTTTTATCATTTATCATTAAGAAACAATAAGTTTTACTTTTTCATCATTCATATCAAGGTATTATGTATGAAATAAATTGTGAAAAATAAAATGAACTTAATCAAGCTGATATATTTTATTTGAGTAATCAAAATAATTAATAGATAATAAATGTATTTAAAAATTTTCAATAAATATTTGTTTATATAAAACTAAATTATTCTTCTGTTTTTCTGACAAAAAATAGAAAAATAAGATGAGGTAAAAAATCTTTTAAATTTTTTATTTAATTCATAGTTTTGCTATTGTAATTAAAGTCGAAATAATTAATGATTTTAAAATGTTAATGGCAGGTAAAATGAAAATTTTTGTACATTTTTGTTTTTTTTTTAAATAAATGTTTATTAGATACGCTTCAACTTTCAAAATAGCTAAAGTAAATATCAACTGTGAACAAAAAACCAAAAATAACTAAAAGATAATGGAGGTATAAGTATAGAATTTATTGTATAATTAAAGTCTATGATTCAGACTATTGAATATTTATTTTTATGTATTTGGTGAAAGACTAGATTTATTTATCAACGTTTTGAATTTGAGTGTGATACAAATATTTAAATTTGTAAAACTGAAGTTTAATATACATTTGTAAAATAAATCTAAAAATTTGACTTTTTTCATGCATAATCATTGCATCTGTAAAATTAAATTCCAAGGTACTGGAAATTCTGACAGATCAATGTAAATGTATTTTCGGGCGATTATTTCATTTTATATTATATAAAATGATGTAACTTTTGATAATTTCTTTTAACTAGTTTTTAAATTAAAAGATAATTTCAGATATATTTTATCCTAAATTCGTAAACTAAAATTCTAAATCAAAAGTCATTTTAAATGTCTATCATCATTTTTTTATCTAAAGATAGCTCAGTCATTCATTCAAATATATTTTCTTTTAAAATAGTAGTTTTCAAATAAAAAAGTAATCAAGAATAATGAATATTATACAATTTTTAAAAGGAGATTATGGAGCCTTGAATAACTCTGGGGCTAAAGATCACAATTCACAATATGTTTTACTGTATATAGGACAACGATGAGGAACTTTTTTTAAAATAAAACCTGTTTTAAGAAATATTATAAATTGATATCCGAATTTTATATTCCCGAATTTTTTCATTATGATTGGAATTAAATTTTGAATTTTAAACACTATGAAACTAAAAGTTTAATTTTATCATTAATCTAATCATCATTTACGTGAAAGTTCTAAATGAAATATTCCCCTGGATCTAATTATTCCTTGATCATCATTTAAATGAATTATAGAATGTATTTGTTAACTCATCAAGTTGAATAATTAAAACCAATTTAAAATAGAAACAATTATAACAAGTAAGCAGTCTACTAAATTTAATGAAAAATTTATTAAAATTATCTAAAGTCAATAATTAATGTTCTATGAATTATCAAAAGCTAAAAAATAGAATTATTAAAAGAATAATTGTCGATATTGTTGATGTATTTAGGGAGCTTGTATTGATTGAAGTTGATTGTGTAGAAGACAAAGTACTTGTAGAATTGTCATTCTTTTAAAGATAAGAAAAATGAGCTAAAAATTACAAAAAATTAAAGTAAATTTTTTACATTTGTTGTTGTTAAAATTGTTGTTGTATTTTGGGAGCTTGTATTGGTTGAAGTTGGTTGTGTAGAAGACAGAGAATTTGTAGAATTGTCATTCTGTTCATTGAAATAAGATCAAATAAGTTAAAAATGTCCAAAAATTAACTAAAAATACTTACCAAAGCTACACAACTTAAATTTTCACAGAAAAATTGTGATAAATTGGCTATTGTAATGAATTTGGAATTGCTATACGAAGTACCATCATTTGTTAGTTCAATTTTTGCGAAAAAAAAGTCACTACGGGTGTCGACAAGAGTAAAATTTGTGTAAAATGAAGAATATGAAATTTGATTAGGGCTTATGAATCCATTAATTGTCAAATTGTTTGTATCTGGATGCTTATTTAAAAAATTAAATAAAAAATTTTAAGAAAAGAAGCTACAGGAAAAAAGATTATCTTACATAAAGACTATATTTTAGGCTTGAATTTCTATTTGACAAACTAAATTTTATTGCACTGAATACAAAATATTCAAAAGGTTCTTGAGATAAATCCCAGGTAGAATTTGAGATTAGATCAGTTATTTCAGGAGTGTCAAATAAATATATTGAACAGTCAGCTCCTTCGAAATTTACATTGCAAACACACTCACCATCATTTGAACATGAACCATTACCACTACAATTATTTGGACATAAATCTTTCAGTTCAATCAAAACAGATAGTGTTCCATTTTCTGAAGCTATCATGTTATTGGCATCGTTTTTCGCCAATTCAACCACAATATTATTGACATCATTTTTATATCCGATTGTATAGTCGGTTTCCTTTTGGTTAAAAATATAGTCTCGTTATTAAAGAAATACACTCAAAGGTTACTGGGTCTAGAGAAATGTCTAGTTCACAATTGTACTTCACCATATTTAAGTCGAATTGATCAGTTAATGATCCATTAATATTATTTCCTAGATTTTTGCAAGTCTCAGTTTTGGCTTGATTGTCTGAATTTCGAGCCTAGAGAGAAAAATTAAGATAATGTAAATTATTTAGTTGACCGATTTGAAATGTGTTTCTGTTTTCAAATATAAAATAAAATATTATATAAATCATAATTTAATTTATCAAACTAAACGATATTACAAAACGATACTAATAAATGGATTAATTTTCCGATTTTATAAATAGGTGACAAGAATTATATTTTATCTTTTATATTTAACTAATATCTATTTTTAAGTTAGAATTCAAAAGCTAGCTACAAAATATTTTTAGCTTCTTTTTCAAACATCTTTGGAAAAATTAATAAAATTGAGATCATAATTTCAGAATTAAGTCGGAAAATTTCAATATGAATAAGAAAAAGCCACCAAATTTTTTTTTAATAAATGAAGATGAAAAAATTACTTTTCTTAGTCCATTGCTAATTTCAATAAATTGAGGAATCATTTTTTCAAACGATTTCTTATTGATAGATTTAAAAGCGTTACTTCTGGATCTAAAAATTTAAATTGATTTTCAATTTAATAAATTCTATTTATTGAACAAATTATTAAATACCTTAACAGTCTACTTGATTTTTGGTTAAAATATTCTTGATTCTTTCCATTAAAGCAATTAGCTTTTTGATTCGATGTTAGTTGGTCTATTGTCAACAAAGAGCAATAACTGTGTGTTATATGAATTTTTGTTGCATTGAAGGAGTAAAAATTATCTTCAAGACTTGGAATATTATTTTTATTAGCTCTAAATCAAAGATTTAAATTTATTTGTAAATTTGTCGAATATATGTAAATTACTCATAACTAGCAAATACTTGACTAGTATCTGTAGATTCTTCTCCTGATTTCAATTGTGTCAAATCATTTGAAGACTGACCATCCCAGTTGTAAAAAAGACCGTCTATTTTTCCTCGGTCTCCTTTTGCTGGTATTATGTCGAATCTATTCAAATACAATCTGTAAAAAAAAACATGTCCGTAAACTCTGAGTACAAGACCATAGCCAGTTGTTATTTCGAAACCATATCCGGATTTTTTCAAGATAAATGAATCTAGTTCATTTTCAACTTGATTGTTACTATTGAAAATAATAGCTTCATCGAGAATATTTCTTTTTAAATCTGAGTAATAGATCATTCCAAATAAAATGTCTATTTTTATAATTTCATAGAAATATTGAATATAAATTTTATATAAGCAGTATGGAGGTGACCAATCAGGATCATTTGAACTAAAAGGAGAACACCTTGTGTTTGTCAAATGGATCTATGGTGAAATATTTTAGTTTTCAAATTTAGATTTTATTTTGTAAAAAATTAAAATACCCTTGTTTCTGTTTCGATATTTTCATACATTACATATTCGCCTGGTTTTTGTAACTCAAACCATCTTTTATTATTTATTGATAAATTAAATAATCAAAATCAATTTGTTAATTAAATACTTGCGATCGAAAGTCATACAATGAGGGTCATTGAAGCATGTAGCAAAATTAGAAAGTGAGCGCCTCGAAGGAATGAATTTTACCTTATAATTTGAATAAATAAATAATATATATACAAAATTCATCTTTTATACAGTTATTAATGGAAGCTTGAATTTGCTGAAAAATGGTCTTAAATCAGAAGAATTTTTATTTGTCATAATTTGAAGATCATAAACTTCTTCTTTAAAATTGAGATTTTTCGATTCTAAGCTAACACCTATATCCCAAGCAATTTGCCAATTATTCTGTCCCCATGTTAGAGCAGGTTTTAATAACTTATTATTTGGATCACAATCGTATGTACCATTTGCAGCATTCGAACACTGTTTTACAATTACTCGATCAATGTCAACTCTGTCTTTATATTGGAGAGAAAATTTCAAAAAACAATCTGATTGAGATGGATCATAGCAAGAAATGGGTATTGTAGAACGACAAAAAATAGTAGAAACTTTAGTCTGATCCTCATTAAAAGTAACTAAATATGAATTCTTCACAGTATCGTACTAATAAAAAAAATTTATTTATTTATCTAAAAAATTAATTAAAATTTTTAAAAAAGTGATACCTCAGTGTAATTTTGAAGAAAACATTCTTGTCGAATAGGGTATACATTACTTTGAAATCTCCTTAACGAATTTTCAAATTTGAAGTCACAATAAATCTTAAAGGTTAAAATAATAAGAGAAAAAAAATAATAAATAAAAAAAGAGATATACAGATGAATCGATAAAATTCGACCAAA